>JABFPN010000003.1:0-140883 GCA_022817305.1 Leptoteleia sp. ZL-2020 | reverse complement strand
GAGGACATTTGGTAGTTTTGAGGACTGTCCCCAAAGTCACATTGTGAAACAATGGCAGTTTTGAGGACACTTCCTAAAATTACGTTCCTGGGGCCCGGCAAAGTTAGTTTCGTTATTTTTTTAAAAAATTTATAAAAGTGAGTTTAGTTAGTTTTTAAAAATTTATAACATAGTTTAAACACTCAATTTTAAATTTCCCTCCATAATTTGAAAATTTACCTCCAAAATTTGAAAATCCAACACGTACCTAGTCTCCCAAATAGGGCGTGTCTCCAAAACTACCATTTGGCAAATTTATATATATATATATATATATCATACTGAACTCGGAAATAAATATTTTTAAGTTGGTAGTCCCTTGCCTTTGACCCAGACCAACAACAGAAAATCATTTATTTCTTTGTTAAGTAATACAATATACATTACATTATATTACAGAAGCAAATGGTTGAGCAAAGACAATTTAACAATGTCATCATTAAGAGCGCCTTAAAGGAAAAGAATATTTGCAACTTTTTGTTCAAATCAACGATAATATCCGATAAAAATACAATATCATTAAAGAAAGTTATTATGTACGCTTACTTATCAGTGAATAAGTTTCGCAAGAAATTTTCAACCCATTACACAATCGTTGAAATAATTGGTCGATACATACATCATGACCATCGCACTCGTTAAAGTAGCCGAAGGAGAGTGATCAAATGAAAAGAGGAAGCAAGTCCATGAGAAGCGACGAAGAACAAATAAAATATGAATTAAATTTGAATTAAATTATTGGAAGGATTATTGCACAGACGCTGACGTTAATTTCAACGGTGCTATGAATAATTGTGGAAAGATTAATAGCAGGAAAGTGATGTGGGAAAGGAGAGGAAAAAGAAAATTTCATACTGATGATGATGAACAAGATGAAAATGATAACGAGACGACACTGATGCTAATAAGTTGATTTTATACAAAGTTACCTCCGCACAGAAATAATTCTACACTGAAATATAATGTATTTGTTCGTCGAAAGATTTAAAAGTACAGGAAACCATTAAAGACAGGACATAAAAAGTGGATTTTGGATTGATGAAATACATGTCCTTCTAAGAGATAATAAAATACACTTAAAAATCAGAAGGTGCACATAGTAACGCAAGGACTACTGGATTTGATATTCAAACAATCACCGCATGATAATAATGTAAGAAAAAAAGTTATAATGCATACAGAAGCATTACTTGAACGTCTAATTCTCACAGAAAGTTTTACAAAACATATAGAGAATTGCGTAAAAATTAGACGTTTTAAATAATTATAACTAAATTCATAAATTATTCACCTTCTATTGCTCATTGTAAAGAAAAAGAAATACTGAAGCTTTAACTTCTTACATTATACAACAATAATAAAATCGATTACGTGTATTGGAACGATCTCAATGAACTATATTCTCGTCTTCTTTTATAACTGACTTCAAAAGCGGCAGATAATACCTATCACACAAGTGAAATTACATAGTTTATAAGAGATTTAGGTGAAGTTAGAATTACATATTTAGAACAACATTAGATTACTCTTATTGTTATTATATCATATAGTATATACAGCAGAAAAAAGTTGATAGAAAAGTTATTAGTAACTGGAAGAAATGTTTATTAAACTTCACGATAATGTAGTGTCAAAGTGAAAATGTAAGAAAAATTATCGAAAAGTTTGTTGAAGATTATAAGCACTAAAATTTCTTCAAATAGAAACAAAAGTTATCAAACTGTTTGATAATTGTTACCAAACTGCTTAATATTTATACTCAAACGTCTATACAAATCTGTTAAAAAAGTGTTCATTTTATATTTAAATTATTTATATTTTATATTCTAAACTTAATTTCCTTCATCTTTTATTTAGAAATTATTTAATTGATTTATCGAAAATACAACTCACCACACATTTTATTAAGATCTATAAAAATAACATCATCACTGATTTATCACATAGTTTGTTACATTTGTATAAACCATTAATAAATATAACATCAACTTTTTTCACCATGTATATATAGCTTTTAATGTATTCTTTTTTAATTTTAACTAACCTATTGTCATCATGCGCACATATTAATTCGATTACAATACTTGTGACAGCGGAAGGTCGTAAATTTAACTACTAAGGATAATGAATTTATCGATGATAATACAGATCACTACATAACTGGCGAATTTCGATTGCACAGTTTCTGCTGGCAGAACCGCTATTGTCTTCCTACGTATAGTAAATTTTCTCGTATCCTGTAAAAAAGAATAAAAACCACTGAGCTTTACAAATTTTGAAATTTTAAAATGTATCATTTTATGAATACTACAAATTTCTACTTTTATACTTCTACAGTATTGCTATTGAAAATTGATGTAAGAGAAATATATATAAAATATTAAAAGTATTATCTGTAATAAAATTACCTTACAATATTAAATGAATATTAAGTGTCTTCGTTTGTGGACAACACTTACGCCACAATTTTTGCTACTGTAGCTGTATGTGGGTTTTGGACAAAATTAACTGATAAGTAAGTATTCATTAAAAAAAAAGTATATATTAAAAACTACATGTTAAAAAGTAGATACCTATATTAATAATTAATATTACTAGACTATTAAAACGCAGTTTCCGGGCGCTTTTTCTCTGCACTTAGTACGAAGTTTGTAATACAAAAATTTAAGTGAAAATAGGTATAATCAATTCCTTTTTTACAATGTAAGAACATAAATCAATCCAATATATTATAAATATTTTTTTGTGATTTTGCAATATAATTGTTTAACATTCATTCACCGAATGGATCATCACTGCATCATTACTCCACGATGACACTCTTCTACGATGGCACTACTCCACAACGGCACTATTCTACGAAGGCACTTCGAGTCCTAAATAAAAATTTATTTATATTAAAAATATATAATAAATACATGATTATTATATTACATGTATATATTTTATTTAAAATTGTATTAAATATGCATTTCTGTTGTATGGGAAATATACGTTTCATTTTACTAGGATAATAATAACAATATGCTGTAAAATAATTTCAAAACATTAACTTATAGATATAAACGGAACACGTACTATTACAATTTATTTAATATTTCATATAATTGTGAGTGACAAGAAAGAATTTAGTCGACACATTTTCTCTGTATTCTTATCAATAATATTCAAGAACATACTGAGAAAAATAGAATAGTAAACATGAATCCCTTTTAGGAAAAGAGTATGTTTCTTTTTCAATGAGAGAAGAAAGTTCAAAAATTATAGTTTATGTTTTCTTTTCGAACAACGAATCCATACACTCCACACCTTTCCATTTATGATAGTGAGATGATGAAAAAACGTCAAACAAATAAAAAAAGATTTTCTTCAGTTCCATCTCGTTAACTGAGAAAGTTTTTAATATTCTTTAATTAATTATAACTAAAAGTTGTTAGCTAAATATTAAAATGTTTAATACTCGCAACATTTATATTTTACAATTCTATTTTTCTCGGTACAATAGACGTTTAGTCCATAAGTTCATGTCAATGTTTCAAAACTATTAAGACTGTTTTTCAGTACATACTATTAAAAAGTAATTTTTCGTTATTAATGCCAATTTAGATCAGTAGCCATATCAACATTTCTGTTGGCGCGGCTATTTATCTCTTCTTTTAAGACACGTGCCATACTCTATTAAATATTTGAGGATATCCTAAATTAAACGTTACACGCTATTTAAATATACATCCGCTTTAAGTTGTTAATTCGAATATTACATTCTAAGATATTTCACAACATAAGAACTACGTTAATGCACTTCCAAAAATATGAAAAATTCACAAATAATTTATGCTTTAAATAAATTCTTTTTTATGTTTCAGCCGGAATATACAGAAGATTGCCTTTTCAATGAAACAATAGAACAGCACAATTACAACACGTACAGTTCAGTTCGGTGGTCTACAACCCGGAAGACACTTTACTTAGGTTTGAATCGTCACGGAGTGCCTCGTAGAGTACAGGCAAAAGGTCATAATTTGGGTAGACTTTCTGCTTATGCTCGAGTACTTACACAATTAGCTCCTATGGATCGCGTAGAGGCTCTTCAAAAACGAATGACTTCGCAGCACAATATCCGTCATCAGTACAATGGACGACATCAGTATTATAATTTTCAACAACTTCAACAATATGTTTGTCCTATTATAGTGCAACAAGTACAAAACATTCGCGATAGATTTAAATGTCGAAAGAGGAAGAGCAAAAAGAAGAGCAAAAAGCAGTGCCACGAAGAAGCCGCGTCCAATCTGCAATGTGACAATCGTAACAATACTATGCGGCAACAACCGAGCAAAAATGGAAATTACGAAGCCAAGAAGTCGTGCCAGTTTGCCAACGCCGAGGAGAATTATCGCAAAGAAAATTCGGATGGGATAGTGAAAAAGCGAAAGTCGCGAATAGATAGGAAATCAGCGTCGACGGTGAAGAGCAAAAAGATGGACAAGTGCATGGATACCAGAAAGGCCGCCGGAGAAGCGAGCAACAAAAAGAAATTGGACAAATCGATTTCGCGATTCTCACGGAAGTTGTCTCCGACGCAAAATTCGAAAGAGAGGGGTAAACTGTCGTCAACGCCAACTTCAGATTTGTCCTCTACGTCGAGACCGGTAACGCGTAAACCATCAAGGGATAACGGCGGTGAACTCGCTGACACGGCTATCGAAAGTACCGACAAGTCAGTGGAATCGATCGTTTCTACAGAATTGCCAAATGCATTGCACTCTACATTGAATCCTATAAATTTTAGTGATGATATATCTGATTCCTCATCTAAGTACTTAGACATAACTATGGATACAATATCATCTGAAATGACTGAAGAGAATTTTTATACAAGTTTGCCAACAGTATTGAAAATAAATGGAGAAGATATAGACTGGGACTCGTCCGAATCTGACGTTTGGGATACTACTAGCGAATCCTCAGAAATCGTAGCTATGTAAGAATGATGTCGATTTAGTAAAAACCGCTGTTTATATGTACCGAATAAATAACTAGTCCTGACATTTTTTGTCTGTATATAAGAAAAAGATAATAATATTGTATTATAAATGTAGATTTATTTCACGATTGTATAAGATATTACAATGTTACTCGTATTAATTTAGTTTCGTAAAGTATAAATAATATGTAGAATAAATTACATTCTATAATAATATATACGCGTAACTGTTTAATCACGGAATTAATCACTGGACCACTGTAAAACTCTACAATTGTAATGTCGCATTAAAGAAAACTGTACATTTATATAGATAGAATTTGAATGGAATAAGTCAAATTTATTAGTAAGTTTATATTAAATTTATTTCTTAGATTAAAATTAGATTTAGAATAATCGATAAAGAAGTTATTGCAGTAAAACTGTGATTTTGTATACGTTTATTTCTAATTACGTTGAAGGAAATTTCATTTTAAAACGCAACATCTTTTAATTTAAAATCAAAGTTCTATTGCAATTTTTAAAACGTAAGATTTTATGTATTGTATTTATGCAACAAATGATTAATGATAGATTTGAATTGTTATATCTATTAATTAGATGCGCTTTTGTTATTTAAAGTAAATGGAAATGTTATGTTTGGAATGAGTCGCGTGCAGCATAGTTCAGTATTTAATTTAATTTGCAGATTGTAAGTCTGGGGTTCTAATTGTATATTCAACACGTTGTACAAACAAAAGCTCTAATCAACTAATTTTAATCAAGGGTAACGTTATTTTTTTTCCTTTTTTTTATGTAAATGTCGAATTGTTCAACAACATTGGTTGCAAGAATTTTTATTCATTTAAAGCATGAATGCAATCAAACCGTTATTTTGTCGATTCAATTGTTTGTCATTATTTTGCTGAGTATTTTTATATGTAAAATTAATCTCTTAAACAATGATCACATTATAATGGTTTCTTTTGAGATTTGAAATATATATATATAAAGCATCATATGATTAAGAAAAGATGTCAAAAATATATAGGATTTTGTTCTTAATGAAATGAATGTAAAAGTTTTTATTATTTATGGTCTGAATGCAAAATATTTAAATTTGATATAAAATATAATTACTTATAACTGTGTAGTATTTACTTTGAAATCCTAATACTTTTCGAACAAACTCAGTGTATATTTATAGGTCCTATCAATAAATTATACTATATAAAATTACTACATTAAACTTCCGATTTTTTTACACTGAATCAAGTTAACAAATTTTAAGTTACAAACGTACAGTTTTCTCAGTTAAAGATACGTATATTTTTCATACGTATATATATATATATATAATTAATTAAATCATACTTAATCTAATGTAATATATAATAAAATCTAATATACTTATATCATATTTCGTGTATAGTTTGACACAACTCCGAAATATTATATTTATTATTACGACCTTGTCATCAAAAATATTTATAACGAAAAGGAAAACAAATATTAAAACAGAAATTTCATTAAAAATATCATATTACATTTGTGCAGAATGTTGATAGAATTTTTAAAAAATCATGAAATCTAAACAAGAAAAAGAATAAAACCTTCGCCTACCATTAAAAACAGCGATTTTTGATCGCTTGTATCTCACAAGTGGAATAATAAAACTATAAACTTTTTTATACTTTCGTTATCCGAAGTAAAATCTCTTTCTGATTCGTGTTTTTCTGTTAAATTCAATTAATTAAAGTTGTTCTATTAAATTAAGTTATTAATTATAAAGTGCCACTTGTTCTCTCTGGATAAGAGACGGTCTATTTACTCAAGTGGAAACACGTACCTCGATCACTACCATCCGATGAACCAAGTTCACAGCCCTTCCTTCTTTGCGGTGAGATTATATCCCTGTCCCTAGCTTATCTGTCATGTTTGTCCTTGTTCTCACCAATCGCTGACAAGTTTGCCATTTAACATGCTAAGTGCTTCTGACACGAGACGCAAGTTTATGTTCTTTATAAACTCCAATAAGAGGTAAGTATCCGAAGTCTCCATGTCAGCAAACTTTTCTTGGACAAAGCGAGAAAATTTAAAAATATATTTACACTGTCAACAGATTAAGGGTCTTTCTTTTCTCACCTTGAAGGATTCCTATCTGAAGTTGTGTTGACCATTAAAGTGTCAGATGAATACTTTCAGACCTCTTCTATTCAAATTGATTAGAAATTTGACTTTTCGTATCTGTTTTCCATAGGCCAACATAAATTTATTTTGACAAGCTCCATTTTCATCCTTCCACCTGTCAAGTTAGACCTAATTGGTACAACCTTTAACAACCACAAAATTTATGTCAGCTGATTAGGAGATTTTGCTGTCTTCCACCTTGGATTTCTCTCGAAATTCAGTTTTATAGAGCAATGAAGAACGTTTTCTGCAGGAGTCGTAATTACTTTGATTAAATTATTGTATATTTTTTAAATAAATATTATACTCGTTTGTATTGAATAAATTAAATTAAGAAAATAAATTGAATTAATCTCATGTTATAAAATTACAGTATAATTTTATTTAATATTTTCTGGCAAATATTTAACATCTAATTTAAAAATTTAAATCTGTCTTTGTATGCATAGAGAATATTTTCTATTATTATAATAATAATTGCAAGAATTAGTCCAATGAACATTATAACGGTTGATGGGAAAAATTCTGAAAATGTTATTGCTGTTGGTTTTGAACTATGACTCTCGGGGCACTTCGGGCGACTATACAACCATACATTTTTCAATCGTTCTGTAGTACCATGTTCGACTTGCTGTCTTAACCTGTAAAATGTACAAACATGTAAAATATGTATCACATATATTGAATAACTTATAACAGTGAGTCAATTAATCAATTATAAAGGAAGTTACACGCATGTCCAAAACATTGTACAAACCCATACATAACCATTTTCTTAAAAGGTGAATGTTTACTAACTGCAGTAGTACATGGTTTTGCACTAACTAATTGAATTTCAACTAAATCACATATTTCTTCGTCTGTGAATGTTTCCTGTAACAAGGTTCATTATTTCAATACTATAAAATACTGAAAAATTTGCAGTATTATAAAAATATACCAGTGATATTGGGATCCCTAGTGGAAATGATTTACTAAAAATTGCTGAAAAACGCTGAAAACCTGCTAAAATTGGAACTTTTCAGCATTTTTCATCATTCATTTCCACAAGGGATGATCAAAGAATAATATCTTAATATTATTTTAGTAATATCCTCAATGTATTAGTACTTTAAGGAACCACTTTTGGATATTCTTTAATAAAATTATGATATTTTCCATGTCATAATATACCATGATTATCTTGTAAGCTGTTGCTGTGTCTATATGTAAAGCAAATCCACCTTTGCGTACTTTCTGTAGTCCTTCTTCCGCAGAATAATACGGCAATTTTTTTCTTTTCTTATTGACAGCCATTTTCTTATCATATAAATATCTCAATGCTGGATCTGTTGATGTCTACAACAATTTATAAAGTTTATGACGTAATAGATTAAACACTCTTAGAATTTCATTATAGAAATGCTGAGTTGTTAATGATTTACAATTTCTTTACCAATTATCAGAATAATATACTATAATCACAATTCTTTAAATGATTAAAATTTTTTGCTTAAAAATCGGTTTATACGAATAATTCTCTTTCACTTGACATTTATATGAGTCGCGAATGCGCGCGTATTTTATCTAACAACTTCGCATTAAACTTTACTTTTTAAGAATTAAATCTACAATTTCACACTGAGATTTACTTTTTAAGAATAATAATAAGTAAATAAAGAAGTTACTTACAGCAAAAAGATCATACATGTATCCTATGTCATGCGAACCGAAAGCAAGTTGACTGTTTGCTAAATCATATACTGTAGTTATAAAGCGGGGTGGTTCAGCGATAAGTGAACCAACAATACTCGCTGAATAAAATTGATACAGAAGCATAGCCCATACTGTTAAAGTTAAGAAAATTATCCTAAAAGATATTATTCCAGGCACGTCAGTGGCACCTGTAAAATAAAAACAGAATAAATGCTTTCATTAATTATTAAATTATTTAATAGTTAAAAAATTTAATTAATAGTCTCTCAAAAAGAATGTTGTAAATTCTCCTATACATAAGTTTCATACCTTGCTGACAGAGAGCTGCTGTGGTGATAAGTGAAATTTCAGAAAATTGCGCAGAACTGATTTTGTAGTCGTCATTTTGATGTAAGCAATTTCGATTTATCATAATTGAAGTAAATAATAAGAACCAGTTAATAATAGCGACTATTAATGTGGCCCACCATACATTATCAGACAATGGCTTTAAAAAATTATTTTGCATTACATTTCTCTTCGGATGCCGTAAAATAATAGCCATTCTAAAATGCAAGATATATTAAACTAGCTGAAAAATTAATGAATTACTTAAAGACGAGACGAAAAATTTAACAGTTAATTTTTTCTTGCACCTATACTGTTAAAGCCAAATACAAATTTAGTACATGTACGGGGAAAACCTTTTGGACAAGTAAATTTGTTTTACCTTGCGACCCAAGTTTCCACCGTGTATTCCATTACATCTAATCTTTCTGATTTGAAATAAAATGGATTAGCGGAAATGTCAACAACTCCTTTAACCATGTCGCCTAAAATTCCATTAAAAGATCCATTTACTAAATATCCCCAAGTTCTGGCAAATTTTAAATTAATCCTGAAATATTCAAAACAAAAAAGTTATATTTGTTAGCGATATTATTACAAGTTACGAGGAATATTATAATTAAAATTAATAAACTGCCTGATAATTGATACATTTTAAAATAACGCTTTTTTACTTTACTCAAACTTCAAGTCTCAAAAACGTCAATATGTAAATTTATTTTCTTACGTAAAATTATAATAATCTCGTAACTGCCTAATCACAGCATAATTAAAACGCTGCATTGTATCAAAATGTTTATCAATAGGCTTCGTTAAATACGTATCCAAGTCAACTTTTGTAGGTGGATGATTTACCTAAAACATTTTAAATGTAATATAATTGATGTACAATATAAAATGCAAAAAATTTTACATTTTTTCTGACCTAAAAGCACATTATATGTTTAATGCAATAATTTTTTATGAATATACTACTTAATTAGATATAACTTACCACTATCGAACAGTTCAGTTTTAATCCATTCAAATTACCACGACGTCTATATTTATAAATTTGTTGGCTTACATTAAATTTTGCATTATTTGTCCAAAGCCCCATAAATGTAACAATAATTTCCCCTCCATGGCGATAACTTGGATTATATGCATCGTATATCTTACAAATATCATTGCAAGTTGCAACGGTAATATCAGCATTTATACTAAGGGGTAGTTGTTGCAAAAATCCTATAGGTAAATCCTGCTTATAAGTATGCATTAGCCAATAATAAGAATCATTAAAGTATACATTATTTGACAATATCTGAAAGGAAATTAGTTTACGGTACATAATGAGTAATAACTGAGAGTAAAGAAAAAATAATGAGTGATAAATTATAATAAAGATTGAACTGTTTCATTCAATTGGATTTGATTAAATCTTTTTATTTAATTATAAATGTATAAATTGAACAATCAAAATTTACAGTGAGAAAAATCATAATAATGCTTAATGCTTATTTTAAAGTAATGCTTATTTTAAAATTAAATATTCATTAAAGCCTAAGCAGTCTGTTTACGCTAAAAGCATATACGACACATAAGTAAGAAAACTATTTATTAGGTAATAGCTATTTATACACCAAGGGAGATTCAAATGAAAATTCATCCTCTCGTTAGAAGTTTACAATCCGAGCCGTAGGCGAGATTTGTAATCGCACGAGATGTGGATTTTCGTGAATTCCCTTGGTACATACATAATTTTTCGTCACGAGGGAATGAGAAACGTCATTTTTCCGAAACTCCCTAGGGAGGGAAATGACGTTTCCTTTCCCGAGTGAGGAAAAAAAATAATGGTTTTATTATATATGATGCAAGTTAGGATGCTTTCTTTAAAATTCCTATCTCATATTTCTGGCACCTTTATATAACAGATAGTACCCAAAATAAAACAATTGCCACATTGGCATGACTGTGCTGATTATTAGGAATGAACGATATTGGTCTAATATACCTAATTTTATTAATAAATGGCAGTCAGAACAAAGAAAAATATAGTTAAACGTATAACTGGAATCTAAAATAATTTTAATTGTTCCCTAAAGTACTGAGAAATATAATACAATAAATAATAATAACAAGGTTTAATCGCTAAGATCATAATAAATATACCTTTTGTATTTCTGGTGAGTGCTTCTCACAATCTAAGTCAAAAAATAACCCAAGTTTATAATAGTTTACTTTTAACAGACATTGCAATTGAACCGATTTATTATCACCAGCTGTTATATCATAATGTTGAAGTCTCAAATGATCTGTTTCCATAATTTTTCTAATGTTTTGAAATAAATCTAAAATGTAAAAAGAAAATGTATCCAAAATAACGATGTGTTACTAAATATACACTACTTAATAGTATAAAGTATATGTAATATTAACAAAGTAAAATAATTATAAAGTATAAAAGGTATGTAAAGTAAACGGCAGAGACTTAATTGTATATCTAGAAAAGTCTTAACAATAAATACATTCTTAATTTGTTAAAATGTCCTTCAAATTTGCAATACTACTATAAACAGTATACATTAAAAAAAAGAAGAAAAGAAATTAATTCCACTACTCTGAATTTTTTGTAATGCAGTTACTAAATTGTTTTGATATCACCTTACACATTAAAATGTCTTCTCGTGCTAAAGTACTTGTTAAACAAAGTTTTATTTCATACCATTTTGTGGCCAGCAATGAAATAAAACTGCATGCTTCAGTCCTTTTTCTTTAAAATAAGATGAAATTAAATTAACCGACGTAGATTCACTTTTCACAATTCTGACCAAAAGAAATATTAATCCAAGAAATATGAATATGTTCATTTTATAAACTGAATAACAACTTTAAAAACGTAGTGTTTTTTTATAAGTTTCTATCTGGTGCCTTTTAATTTTAAAGCAGAATTAACACAACAGAGCTTCGTGCCACAATTTTCTATACACTCACATATACTAATGCGACATGAAATCTATGTTTATTCTTTAATTAATATCCCTTCTCAAAAAAATTTAATGTATAAATACTGTAATATTGGATGTGCCATTTGCGATATATAAATTACATATAATTCAATTGAAATTGAAGTACATTATAATTATTGGTCTATATTCCAGTCTAACGTGTAATTTTCTATTTAATTATTAAATCACAAGCAGTGTATGTACAAAGTTGGATTTATAATAGTACACATTCATAGTATATCATTCATGAAAATCAAATTTAAACCTTAATTTTAAATGCTATAAATTGATACATTTATATACTGTACATGCGAACTTTTGTAGTTTAAATTTTATTTGAGCGTTTGTTTGTTTTCGTCCACTTTTTAATAAATATTTCTAATTACATTTAATAATATTATCAACTGTTCAATAATATATTAGTGTTCCCGCAAAAAAAATATAAATAATAGACAAATGAAAACTTCTGCAACAAAAACTTATCCCCAACGAATATTCTGTATTTAGTTTCATTCTAATAATTAGTGGATCTACATTTTTAAAATTGTTATAAGATGTGCATATATTTACAAGACGCGGCAAATTTTTGGATTTATTATTTTAACATTACATCCATTGCAAGGCAACTTTGTATTGAATAAAAAGTTCGAATGCATTAATATGTAATCATTAGATAAATACAATTTAGGTAAACATTAAGTAATCATTAGATAGATATAAATTAGATGAACATTAAATTAACACAAATTAATTTGTTGTTCATTAATTATTTTTGAGTAATATGAAGAAAAAACGTCCATTTTTTTGCAATGAAAAAATAAGTGACCGTTGGCCGAATACTGGCACTAGACTGTTTCAAAAATTAACATGTTACAATAGTTTTCCAGATTATATTATTATTAATTTTTATATCTTAACAATGTTTCTCAATTATGATTCAATGCGAACTTTGCAATGCATAATTCTAGGTTCAAATCCGAAGTACTAATAAATCCGCATCAGAGATAATGGGAGAAAACATTGTCAAGTTGTCCCGACACCATAGCATATAGTTATTATACTACCATATTTAAGTATAACAAAAATCTTATAAAGGTTATCAAAATGTACAGTTATTCTAAGAATATGATAATGTAGAGTCATTAATTAAGTTGTAGAAATTTAATGATCTAGTTAGCACGACTACGATATCAAACTTTTTTTTACCATTTGCCCTATACGGTGCAAGCAAACGGTAAATTGCCAAGAGTCGGAATCTGGCCTATGTCTTAGTATATTGGTATTTCATTCCAGAACTAGGCAAGTTTAAGTTTTTACAGAATATTCAGTTTATCAAGACTTTTTTGACATGGACAAGTATTCATAGACTTTCAGAATTTTGCAAAATTTATTTTGTATTAAAATACGTATATAAAATTAAACAAAAATATTATGCGATACTAATGACCAGCTGATAAAGTAATCAATAATATACATATTATGTATTGCTTCTTTTATCTTAGCAATCATAATCGAAGCAATTACAGAAATTATTATTTAATGTGATATTGTTACAATAAATCATGTGTTTTTGCCTAGCCTCCTCGTGTATATATAAGGAACTCCTAAGCATTACCACTAAACTTGTTGAGTTATCGTAAAAATTACTCAATCTCCAAAAACTTCCAACATGCTGCGCTATTTGGTTCTTTCTGCTCTTTTGGCTTGTATAGCCGGAGCTGCTGACAATCCGTAAGTTATTTCAAAGTATATATTTAAAGACTAATGTTTTATTGAAATTTCTAATTTTCCTGAAAAAGATTCTACAATATTTAAATCATAAAGTGAACAAATTGCTTGTCAGAATTACATCTAAACTTTCTTTCGTGATATTAAATAAGGACGATTCTTAATTTAAATCGTAACATTTTATTAATTTTAATAAAAAAATATAATACATCCTTGACTAATTATAGTTCATATAGTTGTAATCGATAAACATTTGCAAGTTTTAATTTATTAATCGATAAACATTTTAAAGTTAATGTTATTTGTCTGTTTACAAAATTTAAAGGACTGAGTACTATTTAATTATCCACAGAAAATTTTTATTACAAATTATTTTAAAATGTTATATATCCAGTAATCAAAATGTATCAAAGTTAACTACACGCTGTGCTTTATTTTATCAACTCAGTATATTATTTTTAATAAACCTTTATTAAAAAAAAAATAAAACTACTTTTTCAAGTAATTAATTTGATTTTAATTTCTCAATGTAGAATATGTTTCATAATTTTGGATATTTCATTATTTTCATTTAAAGATGTTACATTTTTTACTTTGTTATTAATGATTAATTTTGCTTTTATGGATCTTTACAGATAC
The DNA here is from genome assembly GCA_022817305.1 of Leptoteleia sp. ZL-2020. Classification (NCBI taxonomy): domain Eukaryota; kingdom Metazoa; phylum Arthropoda; class Insecta; order Hymenoptera; family Scelionidae; genus Leptoteleia; species Leptoteleia sp. ZL-2020. The sequence goes on along the minus strand of JABFPN010000003.1, from coordinate 126,312 downwards.
AATGAATATGAAGTTAAAGTATCTACTACATTTGATGAATTTAAGCAATTGAACTTAAAATTCCAACAATTTATAAAAATTAAGTCAGTTCACCTATATTTTAATGAAAATAAAGTTGACGCTATATTCCTGGTTAAAGAAAATTACATAAATGAAGTTATTGAATATTTGAAGAACCGTAAAATTGTTTATCAGTACAAAAGAACTGTAAGCGATAACACATACAATTCTCGTATTATAGATGATATCCTGAAGTCTGCTATTTAAGCCAACTAAGATTCTTTAAAGGAATGTTCTATAATTAATAATAATAATAATAATAATAATAGAGCATAAATACTCTTTTTATTTCTCTGCAAATAATTTTCATTCCAATTTAAACAAATGTTTCTTTGAAGATTAATAAATTGTACCAATCTTAACTATGTACTCTGCTTTATTTTTCCACCTTATCATATTATTTTGAATTAACCTGTCTAACGAGCACAAGTCTAAATTTGTTTAATCAATACTTTGCCAGATTGTTACAGTTATCTAGCAACAAAATAATGAATTACTTATTCCCTACCTAATATATTATGTTTATATAAAATCAATCAATGATGACCCAGAAGCTAGTAACACTTTATTGTGTTAATCAGACTTTCTCTCTATATATATAAACACATTCACAATATAGAAAGTGAAAAATGTGATTCCTAGTTCTTTTTGTTTAAGGCAAGCACAAAATACCATTAAAATCCCTGATGTCCTTGCTTTTTAGGTTTATTAACTTATGCATATCTGCATATCTTGCATGCCCCACGGATACTAGAAGATACCTGAAATTTATATCAAGAATGTAACATTCACAAATAATATAAACTATTAAACAATAAATAAAAATAAAATGTATACTTTTACCCAAAACTTTACCTTTGTAGAAATAATTTATCGGTGTATGTCTATAACAAACTATACAAAGATCTACAAACTTTTCAAAAACTTAAAGTGTGGGAGAGGGAGATATCCGTAAAAAAAACATTGTGTTGAATTTTTATACAGAGAATAAAGTATTGCAGACATTTTGAGAATTTCAACTCTGATATGAACTTATTTATTTTTTTGTCTCCCTTCAAGTGTAGACGTTTTGAAATCTTTGCAGACATTTATGTTTTCACAGACTTCAGTAAAAAAATTATTTCCACTAGGATAGTAAACTAAACAAATGTACAAATAATGAAAATATGTTTATGTATTATGATTTTAATATATTTGTAGTTAAAATATATACCGGTTTAGGTTTAAATTATAATATTTATTTTTTCGTGCTTATTTATAAATTGTATTAGCTGCAAAATTGAAGATTCATAATTCAGTATATACAGAAACAAACAAATATTTATTCCTTGTCATCATAATAACTACATAATAAAAATATTTGAAATATATATAACATTTGTTAAAATGAAGTGAATTATTTTAAAAATAATTACTTATTCAAAGGGTATAAGTATATTCATTTATATTTTAAGTGTAGTTGATTGTAAAATTATTAATTTAAATATCCATTTGTATCTTAATTACAATTAAAATTGATCAATTAAATAAACAATACACTTATTTACCTTTTTCTTATCAAAAAGCCTAGTCATAGCTGCTTTAGTCAAAAATCTTTCAAGTCCATTGAACATAAACATGTTTGTTATTTCGATATCATAATATTTTGAATTTTTTTTCTATGAAAACATTTAAATTTTCACGCCAAGGTTATGCGGATTCTCAAGCACATATATTCTCTCAATGAATAGTTATCGAATCGAAATTTGTATACAACTTACCAAAATATAATGAAAGCATATTTTCATTGCAAGACTGTTTTTTTGCTGAAATTTATGCTTTTTGTTTTGAAATTTAAAGTATTCCTCTTGATATTTATAAGGTGTATCGAAGAGTACTACTGAACCTCCAAAATGTTTTCATCGATATATCGTTCAGAATATTATTGAAAAAATAATTAACTGTTAAAATTATAGCATTTTCAAGCTGGCTGTTCCACTGTATTCCGTAGTCTGGAACATAGTCGTTACAGTCCCGGGAAAGTTGTTTGTTTACTTTTGAATTGCTCTTGATTTCAACAACTTTTAGATTAAAATACGGAACTCAACAGCTGTTCCGAGACTGTATCGCCAGTACCGCCTAATGTTACGGAACGACGGAACACAATGGAACGTGAAACAGCCCGTTTGAAAATGCTATTGAATTCTTTACGTTAACTATGCGCATACCCCATACCCTTATGACGTTCCATAAGTTAAAGACGCTTGTTATTATTCGGATTTTGTTGATCGTTGCGGATATGCCACCGACTGTAGACAGTGTGCGAAGGTTCTTGCAGCTTCGTTCTCTTTCCTGCAGTGATAGAAAGAGAGAACTACAGAACCTTGTCTGCTTTTTAGCATCACTACTGTTTGAACGATTCGATCTACAAAGGACCATATACTGCGTTTAAATCGGGGCTAAAACCGTTTTTTTTTTGTTGTTCACTTTATAATAAATAATTAACATAAATGGTTTATTATGCCTGTCTTTATTAACATAGAAACTTAAAGTTATACTTCAATGTATATTAAAACATTGTAGGGTACCCAGGGCTAATTAGTGAACAGAACTGAACTAAAATTTGACATAAAGCAATATAAAAGTGAGAGAATCGTTGGATATTTAATTTTGCAAATTTAATAAATATATAAAGAAAGACCTGGCACCAGAAGAATTTCAAAATAGAATAATTAATAAAAAATAAAGATAGTTTTGACAAACAAAGTATATCCAACGATTCTCTCACTTTTACATAAAGGAAAGTTACGTTGAAAGCAAAAAAAAATATGACAAGAAACACAAGCAAAAGATTCACATGGGTTACTATGAAAGCAAGTAATTTAAAAAAAAAGAACATATGTTGTCCGACAAAAAGATATTACGATATTCTTGGAATATCTTAGATATCACGATATGTTAATATCATGCAAATATTGTAAAAGTATAATATATTATTATATCTAACAAGGATATCTTGTGTTACAAAGGATGTCAAATAATAACAATCAGTGACAAAAAATTTCACCTTTGTTATGTACCAGTATTAACCGACAATAATTAAAATTTTAATTCCCCCCCAATTTATTTCATATTCTACATCCATTTTATATTCAGTTATAGCATTGCATTTTTCATCATCTATGTTGCAATTCCTTTGTCCTTTTACAAACTTAATATTTGATTATTAAAATAATATTACGTAAATTATATTCAAAATTAATATTCCCATCACAACTTGGATACTATACGTTACATTTTTTCATCCATTATTTATCACCATGTATAAGTTTAATAAAATATGTATATATGTGAAATTATAAAAAAAAAATCAAAATAAACACTGTTTAGCTAATCAATTACAAGTAACAATTAATATACCATAAAGTAATTACAATTATTAATGTAATAATAATAACAATTAATATAAATATAAAAATATATAATTACCAAGATATAATTAATAATAAATTATAAAGTAGTCAAAGAAGAAAATCCTTATATTGAATTTTTGTTCAACGAATCAACAGTAGTTAGTTAAAAATATAGTTTAACAATAAAAATTTCCTTTTTAGACAACTACACGATGCCTCGTTATTCATCGGTGTAAATTGCTGTTCAACAATTTATGTATGCTAATCGATTTTACAGATCCGCGATCCTTTCTAAAAATATCGCTTCTGATGTTTCGTTTAAATTATTTGAAGTGGTACCTTTTATTTTGTTATAATTATATAATTAATATAAAATGTAGTATGCATAAAAAGTTTATTATATAAGACTGTTTATTGTTACTTTTCAAGCTATTTGCGTAATAGTACAAATATTCATATGTTTATTAATGAAGATCTTTTTGCAATTACTTTTTAATTATTTTTACAATTTAAGTGTTAGAGATGTTCAAAGTTTGGGCACTCTCCCCTACTTTATACGATCTTTATATTATTTATATTTTTTATCCGACTAAATTTTATTTAAACATAAAACATTAATTCATTTAAATTTGTTTAAATGAATTCGTACGAAGTGTTTCACAAAGGAAACTCTTTCGTTTGTTCAATATGTTTATAACACTCTTACATCGAGACAAAAGAAATATCATAAAATACTGTTTTGTATACACCAATTTAAGGATATATTGTAAAAGTAAATATTTTTTTTTTACAAACAATAGTAAAACTTAACAAGTACGTAGTAGCTATTAATTCAAAAATATTAAAAATTACTCTTATGATTAACAATTTCACTATTTTTAATAGTAAAATTGTTCACTTTTCGAAGATACTCCTAAATTAATATAAAATGTTTTAAAGTTTATCATTACATATTCCTCAGTTCATATAATCTGAAAAGAACTAACCGTTGTAACGAAAACGTCATGAATAAAGAAATTTAACAATCATTGACAGTTGTTTGTTTAAATAATGGCCACAAATATCGTCAATAAATAAACTAAATCAACAAAAAACCGATAAATGATAATAATCCAAACATTATTACACATTTTAAACGCCATCCCGGCCGTCTTAATTTTCATATTGTACGTCATACTTTATTGATGCAGCATTTTCATCGTGTAAATCGGGATCTCGTAGCAATAGAGACGTATCTGTCAGTCGACGTATCTCGATGCGGGATAGCGGCATCTCCTGTTCTTCTTTGGCCTTCACAAATGATTTTTTTCTTTCTCTCTAAACTGCTCTCGTCGGTCGTTCTCCTCTTCTTTTACCTCTCTCCACCATTTCTTTCTCCCACTGATGCTTACTGAAGATTACTTTTAGAAAGTGCTGATCGACCAATCACAATTCAAGTTACAGTAAATGGCACTTTGATACATCATAACTACTGGCTTCGATGAAACTGCATGTATGGCTACAATTTACAAAGGAATAAAGGTGTTGTAGAAAACACAGGTATACACCGTCCTTTGAATTGACTGACGATGTCACAATCCTTCGTGCGAAAAGGATAAATTCTATTTACGCCTCGGAGAATTTTTTTCAGCGTTTCGCGCGCGTTGGTCAAAAAAGGCGGTCAAGAAATTACTATTTATAGCGTGAATACAGGATGCCACGATGAAAACCATAAAAATTCGTATATAATGTTCAAATATTATAGCATTGCTTATTCGTATACGTTTTACTGTGTTGTGTAGTAATTTTTAGGTATTTTTTTTAGGTACACGCCACATTTGTAATATCAATGAGTAGTTTTTTCAACTGTTTTTTGGCAGTATCGTTTTAGGCTCAGAAAAGAATTTTTAATGTATTGCAAATATATTGTAATAAACATTTATTGTAATTCTGTTTAAGTTTACCACATCAATTGTCAAGCATTGTTGTATCCGTTGTATCTAACACCATTTACAAATGAAAAGGATGCGTCCAAAAGATATTAGTATTATTTAACATATCTTTGATACTAGCGATCATGGTAAGGCGCTTAACTCGTAGATCGTGAGTTCGAATCTTGATGGGATAAATATTTATTTCAATTCGAATAAAACAATAGTATTACGGCACATCTGTTGGTTTCTTTCCAAAATCCACACACATCTGCAGATGGTAGAAGGGCTTTAGTAATTGCAGCTTATTCTAGTGAATCACGGGACGCATGTGCGTATTAATACTCAGATGTTGTCAACCTGCACTTGATACAATTCGGACTTTTCAGTAGTTTTCAGAAAAAATTTTTCCAGGATACAAGACTTAAGTTAATCTTGCGTTTCATTTCATTCCAAATTGCACCTTTTTGTAAGGAAATTCTCCTCTTTTTGAATCAAAGGAATCGAAAAGATAATGGCAGTATATTTCTATAAAAATATTATTTCCATTTGGGAAAATGTTGAAATGGATATTCTTCATTGTTATAACGGAAAAATTCCATTCAAAGTAATAACTGTAAGTATTTATCTGGAATTTTGTAGACTCCTTTTTTTTTATTCAAAGGCCACTCTAAAACTCAGCTCCCTATTCGTCATTGTATTTGACTGTGACATTATCGAACAATGTACTTTAAATGTGAAACGAGTTTGTTTAATGCAGATTAAAATATGTGTTTCTTTATGCATCACAAGGCCATATTATTTTTCTGAACGAATTAACTTGTTTGATAAATATCCAATTTGTACAGGTCCATTTTTCACACCTTTAGGCTTGTAATCTCATGGTTCGATTCTTAGCGACTGCTCATTTTTTAAGTAATATTGTTTAACGGAAAAAATAGGCAAGCTCTACGAACACCAACCGTTAAAGTATTTAAAATATATATATATAGTTTACCTCTGTAACAATAAAATACATATAATTATAAAATAGTAATTAATACTCGTCCTTTTTTTTCTTAAATTCCTATATTCTATATTAATAAATCTCATGATTTACTTCGCAACCTTAATTATTCTACTTCAAAATATTATCAACGCCCAAGCAATAACATCATTATACGTATTATTATTATACACATTTAGTCGGTCATATACAAAAATATACTCTATCAACATCCATTAAATACGCGCGCAAATGTAACGAATTCTTTCCATCAGTATACAACAATAAACTACCAAAATTTAACGCCTTAAACATTTAACGGCAAAGCATCGACGACAAACAAATACCACTCGAAGCTACCCACGAACTACGTATCGCCAAACTGTAACGCTTCCTTCCACGAGATCAACGAAAAGCCAAACGCTTGATTTACGCTGCACGAACCATTGTGCAACGAAACAAGCGTTTAATGTAAAAGGGAAGCGTCTCATTTCAAACCGTCATTACGGCGGCTCGAGTTCCTCGACGATTTCCTTTTTTCTCCACGATTAGCCGTAAAAGCGCCCAAAAGCACGAACATCTGTCCGGGCTGAGCACCACGGGGCTTCTTCGCAGAGTGGAAGGTCTTTTCGTCCAAAGGCCGGTGGAAACCTGGAGAATGGTTGTGAGAGAAAGGAGATAGTGTTGGAGAGCCAAGCTGGTATCTCAATCAGGCGAAGATCGCATGATGGGGTACTCTGCTGGACCTCTGTGGGTGGATGGTGGGGAACCAAAGTATGAGCCAAAGGCCTTCGGCTTCGGAGCCCTTTACAACTCAATCTAGTTTCTCGGAGTCCACGGCTACGCGAGAATGTGCACGTGATTCGCTTTCAATTTAATCAGCGGTGCTTTTTGGCGTGACCGAACCGTTCCTCACCGTGCCCGTTTTGAGAAATTCCCTTTAGCAATTTGGCAACAACGTCGCGATGCAATTTGTTTGTTAACAAACCTCCGTCTCTCTCCCCCTCCCCTTTAAAAAAAAGGACGCTACAAACGCGTCGTTTATTCCGCTCCTAAGCGATGTAATATCTGTGATTCTTCTCGTGTTGAGACCGGAAATACGTACTCTCGTGCTGGAATTACAATAACGCGATGCCTTCTGCGACGGTGTCCCGTGATTGACCCGTACGACTGGATATTCACGATGGAATATTTCTAGGTAAGAATGTCCCGGGTGAATTTTCGTCGCTGTTTCGTAACACTTGTCTTGGAGTATGCCGTTCAAATGAACCGCCCGCGATGCGTTTCAATCAATTAGGTATTGAGATGGGAGGGGGGGATACAATTATAATTGTGAAACGGACCGTGCGTTTGTGTATTGACATTTAGACGTGCGAATTTGTAAATAAAGCGCTTTGCGATTGAGTGTTATTGATTTATTGAATATTTCATTGTCCGTGCGCTGAGAGAATTAGTGGAATTTGGAACGTTTTAATGATTTTGAAGAAAAAAAGAATGTTTCAAATTGAGAGATAAACAAACGTTGTTTGTTAACGTGCGGAAGAGCAAATTGACAAAATAAAAATAATAACAATGTTTGTTACTGTTTTTGTTTTCTTTCCAAATAACCCTTATAAAGGCGGACGGGAATAAGGATTGTTTACGTTTTGTGTTTTGAAAACATTTTGTTCTTTGATCCCGTAATATTTTGTGTTCATAATTTGTGGAAGATTGAGAATTTTTGTTAAAAATAGCAAAAATGATGATCGTAAGAGCTTTTAATTTGGAGGCTATTATATTCTTTTTCAATTTTACTATTGTTTAAAGCAAAAATATTTATTTTCCAATATATCGTTGAATTCGGTTAAAATGTACTTTGGTGAATATTTTTATTTGATCAGTTTTAACTCTCGGTTAAAATATCTGAAGGTTATCTAAAATTAACAAAATTTTTATTACAATAATCACATTCATTCTTTTACAGTATTACATGTAAAAAATGTGAAAAAATGTCCAACATAAGCCTAATTTATTTATAAAGATATAGCAATTTACCGTACTTGTTTTTTTCTGAGCGTGGTTGCGAATTTTTTTCACTTACCTTGCAAGCAAAAACTAAGTACAAGAGTCATTACAGCAATGTATTTTCATCTCTTTTTTACTTGAATGCAATTCCGTACAAATGTTTAAATGAAAAAGTAAATCGCTTATTTTAATTAAAATATTTTTAAAATGTTAAACAAATATACGTAGAGAAATACTTGAACTTAATTTGGTGTGAAATAAATATTTAAAATATTACTATCTATAATACATAAAAGACATTGATTGGTTTAAAACATAAACTTTGAATAAAAATACAATAAGAAACGCGAATTTGGTTGAAGAATCATTTTTCATTATTTATCTCAATTTTATACCATTGCATCCCCAACTTCTACCCATTTCTATCAATCAGTACCTCCTACAGGGGAATATTTGCAAAGTTACGGTGGAATACTGAATTATGCAAAATTTAATCAATATCATACGTCGAGAAGTATGTTAAATAAGTTATAACACAAGCAATTCTAAAACAAACTCTAACATACATTGTCCATATATTGTTAACGAAATGAAATTAATATATTGTTAATATATTGCCAATATATAGGAATAATATATTATTAATACATTGCCAATATATTGCCCTTATATTAATAATATCGCCCATATATCACTTATATATCATCCATATATTACTCATATATTACCTATACATTGTACCATTCTTTTACTTCAACTTATATGTTATATACTTGCGTATATCTGAATGATGAATCTGAACATTCCACACTTTCTTGTTTACAATAGGTTAATAACAATTGACAATATGGACAATATATTGGCAATGTATTACTAATATACAGAAAATATGTTAGTAATACATGAGACTATAATAATATACGAGTAATATATATGTAATAGATTTTTTGGTAAAACAATATATAGTCAATAAATGTTTATTTTATTAAGAGTCTTATGGAGTATTGATTGTGAACAACTTTTATACAATCATTTAGCCTGCGAAATATATAAAGCAAAGTATTTTTATATCTATTTCGAGACACCCTGTAGGAATACATTACGCCAGCTTAAATGAGCTCTGAAAAGAGATATAAAAGAATTAAAAAACCAATAGGATTCAAAATTAGCTGTGCTTACTTCAAGACCGCGCATTGTTAATTTGTTTTAGTGCAAAATATTGCTATATAGATATGTTTATCCGTGAACAAATAATTCAATTTCATCTACGATGTAAAAGTAATGTCTTCCAATTCATTCTAAATTACAATACGCTTCAACTCATCAGTTATATTTAGCATGTATTCTACCATAGGGAAAAGTATACAGTAAAAAGCTCTTTGATTATTAAACTAATGTAGAATAAAGACAAATATTTGTCCTTCACTCAAAATAAAAACAAGTACACTCTTTAACAACTATTTTAAATGAATATTAATATAATATTAAATAATTAAAATATTGTTGTATATAAGTTAAATATAAATTTAATCACTTTATAATTATCATAATTTTATATATATAACAATAAATTTTTTAATAATAAATTACTTCATAAAGTAATTTAATAAGAGCAATTTTATTATTTTTACATTAAAAGCTAACACATAGTGTTTTATATTTACTATTATTTATAGTAAAAATAATTACTTTTTCAATATATCCTTGATTTGATTTAAAAAAATAGTTATTTATGATATTTCTTCTTTCTCAATACAAACACATCACTTCTAACTGTTCATAACTTTTAGCCATTCCAATACTATCACGATTCTTTCTTGCAATACCATTTACATTTATTTGATTGAATTTAAATTTTTATCAAATACAAATAAAACTAGTATAATTTTATTTTTCAGATGAAAAATGAGTAATCAACAGTGACTACCAATATACCATGTTTGACAGAAAGCATTTTGCACGTTTTACATTGGTTGAAAATAATGTTTATTTAAGAAAGATATTTAAAACGTAATTAAGGGTATGTACTATTAATTACTTGTAACAATTAAAAAAAAACTACCAAAAAATGTTAATAAACATAACATTTTCATTAAATACTTCTCTTTAATGTTAAAATAACTTAATTATCCAGCAATATTTAATCAAATTTACTAAATACATATAATATATTTTTATATATATTTTTTTTTCTTATTTACTTTCACATACACGATATATTTAATATAATAGCGTGAAGTACTTAAGGATACGTTATGTGAGCTGATGTGAACGAATGCGATATACCGATGTGATACCTTATTTCCAGGGATGTCACGTAGCGCAGAATGGACAGCTATTATCCGAATGTCGATAATTTTATCGATTTTATTTACAACCAAAGGATCGAATTTAGAAGAAGGAAGTAGCACAATGGCTTGCGATGAAGCAAGATTAAAATGTGCCTACCGAACTGGTTGTGGTCATGCACTACAATTTTATTTAACACAATGCGCATCAGTCCTTCAAGGAGATAACTCGGAATGTCCTGAATCGTGCCAGCATGCTTTAATAGCATTAACTAGTACCGATGAAGGAAAAGAACTTATGACAGTAAGATAATATTAAACAATTTACACCTTATTAACGTAGATCAATTAACGAAACTCAACTTAGATCAAAACAATATCGCGCCACTTTATAACTGAAGTAAAACTTTTTACGAAGGTGGGAGTTTTTTTTCACTTGCAACTAACTTCAGGGGCGACGGAAGGGGAATTCAAAAAATTACCAAAACTTTCGGGTAGTACCAACATTTTAATTGTTTATTGAAATATAGTAGTTACGAAACTGAAAGAAAATATCAAACAAATATTTGATAGTCTTTTTATATTTATACTTGTTTCATATATGGCCCATATATGTCGCTTACATACGATATACATTTCGCCATACCTACATCCGGAAGAAGTTACATTTCTCCCGTACGGTTGAAAGAACACGCACAACTTTTTGTTTATGTTTACATTCTTTATTAAATGTACGAATTGACAAATAAATTTAAAATTTAAGGAAAATGAAGTTCCAATTTTGAATATTTGAAAAGAATATGTATATAACGCAAGAAATAATTGATTAATCAATTCTAGACTTTCATTACGGACTCGTAAATTAATTGAATAATTTACTACTTTGTAAAATGCTTGAAGTGAACTAAAATAAGTCCTTTGTTTGAAATTAACATTATCACAAAAGTTTTTAATTTCCTGTTTTCTATCTTATTTATTATTTATACTTTTATTTTGTTTTATTTCAGTGTGATTGTGCAGCTGATGATGGGATGTGTAAAATATCAAAGCAAAGAGTGGAAATTTGTAGATCTTCCGTAATGTTAGCAATGAATAAGACTAAGATTTCATGTCGAATTGCTACGTGGATATGCCATGCTGATACACAATGTTCGACTGCATTATCGTATTATAATTATTATTGTAAAAATATGTTTATTGGGAAAAAGTGTTCTCCTAGGTAAGATAAATGTCCTCATTTTTTCAAATAATTCAAACATTTATAACATAATATATTCAAAATTATCGTCTACTTCTAAACACAGTCTCATTCTAAACATATTATTTCGGCAAAATGCAGTTGTTAATGATCAAATTACATTTTTGTTACAGGTGTAAAAATTCTATTAATATTTTAAGACGTCAGGAAAAAGCACAAAAATTAAATTCGTGTATTTGCGATGGCGAAGAGGAAACTGATTGCAAGAGAATACATCGGAATATGAATTTGTTATGTCACAAAAAGACTAGTAAAACGGACGCAGTACAAACGAAAAATTCTGGCGATATACAAACTAATGAGATAATAAAAGACTGTTCCAAGGAGAACAATAGTGGATTGAAAATACAAATTAACAAGAAATTATGTTTCTTAACGATACTCTTTCTTCTATTTATTGCAAAAGGTGATAATTATCATTATAACTATATATTTATTTACTTATAATTGAAAGAATAAAGAGACAATATCAGTCTTGCTGTTAAAAGATATATTGGGATATAATACATTGTTAATGATACATTTTCGTAAATATTTAATTTAGGACCTGAAAAAATTTAAGTCAATAAATTCTTTTTGTTTGTTTCTTTGTATTTAATTACTTTTATGAACTCTTCATAATGTAAAAAGATTGTTATTTTACAATTATTACCTATTTTGATTATTACATTGTTACACCTTTCAACATATATTAATAAAACAATTGCTCCTTTGTTATAGACTGACAAGACAATAAGTTCACAATGAGAAATAGAAAGCAGTATTTTGTGTGTAAATGACCAAAGACTCAAAGCATTTATGAAAACTATGAACACAAGGAAAGAAGAATGAGAAATGTATATTCTGTAGACTGTTTATATAATATCTAACATACTTTTAGAACTACCGTATTCGAGTAATTTTACACAAAACCGTACACATGAATGTAAAATAATTTTTACTAACATGTTAAACTTCGTATTATATATTATTTGTATCATATTTAATAATTCTACCGTTTTTCTAATATTATGCATACATTTACTACTAAAAAAAAAGTCTTATATACGCGAAGATTATTTATTATCATATAAAATGCGCTGTCAATTTATTTAAAAGTATATAAAAACTTTTTACAATTATAAGAAATTGTTAGTACATACGAGATATATGTAAACCATGTATAAACTATAATCGTGTATTAGTTATACATGGTTTATAAAAAGAACCAAATAAATTGTATATACTTTTTTTGTAAACTTTCAAACATTCGATAAATGTACAAAACTATGATGAACATTGTCAAATTTTGTAGCACGAATGTTCACAATTTAAAGGAATGTTAAAATTTTTTGTAAAAAATTGAATTATTTTTAAGATTTGCATTTCATATTGAAGTTTGAGTGTTTTACGGTATCTAAAGGAGTTTCAAGCTATAAATCGACAAAATAATGTAAACTATTTTCAGTAGCGACTGAAACAAATAGCAACACTAAATATTTTCACACTACAAAATGTCGAAAGTTCTTTCTTTTGCAGGTTTTGCGAAAAATATTTTTGTGTTAAATTTGTAAAAAATGTTCTACAATTCCCTTACTTTCATAAGCACACACACTGAAAAGTAAAATTTTGTTAATTTTCGTGATAACTGGAATTATTTTTGAATTAATTACACCACTATACTTTATATGTTAAATATTACATATATTTTACACATCCCATGTTATTTTAATGACAAAATGTAACTATAACTAAAATTCTGTAGTTATCACGAAAATCAGTTATCCATATATAATTAATATTCCTATTCTTTTGTCTGGGTGCAGTAAAACGAAAATGAACATGTAATACGAACTTTTAATTTAAATACTAAGTGCCTTACAGCCTTTTCTGCAGCATTCAAAACTATTTGTGAAAATATTAAATATGATCGGTATTAAATTTAATGCATTTCAGTACAATGAACTGTTCTGAAGTACTGCATCTTCAGGAATAACAAATAGCTTTGCAAATAAATTGCAAAATTATTATTATTATTGCACAAACGTCATAATATGTTTTAGGGACCACTGAATACTCTGTCGTTCACATATTTAAAATAGTAGGTGAGAAGTTCAGTTTAATGTACTGCTCAGTTAGTAAGAAAAATAAATGTTGAGACTTCATCCTTAATGGAGAATTACAATACTATTTTAATATGGTAAGGGTATCCTGTAAAAGAGCAAACAAGTAATAAAAGCAATACAATTTTACCACTATTACAATTTTTATTAACCTTTCTACATACGAGTATTGGATTATTATTTATAATCGGATTATAATTCGCCAGATATATACATGTGTGCACGCAAATTAACATTGTTGGGACATTTTTTTTTTGCTGACAGTTATTAAATGACATAAAGTAATGGTATTAACATATTTTCCTGATTGCAAATGTAATGAATATAAAATTTTCAATCAGGTGAAAGAACAGATTTAGACGATGGTGACGAATTTTGTAAATAATTGCAAAATTGTTCCATTACTGGTGAACAAGGGGCAGGAGGTAATTGTACGCACTTTGTCGATGGCACGTTTGGAGAAGGTGATAGATATGGAACAGGGTATGGTAATAGATATTGCAGGTTACATGGTTTTGGGAAACATGTTTGTTTTGCTTGTGATGACGGATCTAAATATTTACAAAATGACTTAACCTTTCGTGGACATGGGGATGGACATGTAAGTTTATATGGTGGTGGACATGGAGGAGGACATGGAGATGGACATATCATTTTACATGGAGGTGCACAAAGTGGTAGACAACGTGGAGTAATTGGCAATGGACAAGACGGTGAAGCTGGCACAGTTTGGCATTTTAATGTACAATAATCTTCTAAAGCGTTTGTTCTCATTTTATCGGCATTGTAATATTTCCTCAAAGCCTTTTCTTCATCGCCAAAATCAGTTAGTTTAATTAAAGTTCGCTGACCTGGACAGCAAACTGGGTACAATTTGGTTACGCACTCTGGCCTTCCCATACAGTCCATGATCATACACCTGTCTTGCAAACCATTCCTTCTGATGCACTCACATTTGTACATGAGACTGGATCGAAGCTCGTAACTTTTAGAACATTTTAATGGAACCTAAAAGAAAAATACTGTTTGAATATTTAATATATCAATTGTTATCATATTTAAGTAGTCAAGATATTAAATATTTTAGAATAATAATACATATGAAAATATTTCATTGCATTCCATTAATATTTTGGAACCATTTCTTGTTTACTGAAATGTAAAAAAAAAGTTCTTCTTTCAGTTTTGATTTATTATTTATACATCATAATAGGCTTACACCACAAGATCGTTCAGGAGGTTGCAGATAACAGTAGACAGGTTGTTCCGCTTTTTTCGTATTCCATTCACAAGGCTTTCTATATGCATTTCATATCATTATGATAATATTACAAAAACTTTTAAAATAAAGAAATTTGATATATAATACATTTTAATTAAGGATAAAAAATTATGCATTCATAATTATTATAGAATAAGTAAAAAAGATTTTACTTCCTCTCCATGGACGTGATGACACATTTTAATTGCTCTAAAAGTTCTCTCCTTCGTTGACAGTTGGGATTTTTTCCGTCACAAGGCATGATTATATAATTTTTATTATATTAATTTTTATGTCCGGCAGCTTTTTATTGCGCTGCAAAAACTTGCAATTTTGATATTTTAGTATAAAAACTTATAATTTACAGTTTAACGTGAAATTTTGTTTTGTTTAAAGTAAATTTTAACAGTTGAATATCAACTGACAATATTGTAGACGACAATTTTAAAGACGTTCTAAAATTTAAATTTGAAATATAAAAATATTTTCTTTCTTGAAAAAAGGTTTTGGAGATGAAACAATTCATCTGTGGAATTTTTTGCGGGAAAATAACGTCCTCCTAGTGCAGAAGTTGAAACTAAAATCGGCAACTGCGCTTGATTTAAACTCGCCTTAATGTTGTTTACAATAGAGAGACGGAAAGAAGGGTTTTAAATTAAATGTACAAATCAACATAGTTTGATTCAAAGTGGCTTTGATTTGTATTAATTCGTGAATAATTTATAAACAAATTAAGTAAATGTATATGAACAAATAATTTAGTTTACGTGTGCCTTTATAAATATAATCAATACATATATTTTTGTATATAATCATGAGTAACAGATTTTACAAAGGTTACCGTGGAAGATATGCGAGAGGAAAAAGAAAACGAAATAATGATTCTGCGAATCAGCCGAAAAATACCGGTATTATTTTGAATTATTTATTATATTTAATGACCATTATACATTTTATTTTATTAAAATAGTATTTTATTTTATTTACATTAGTTCAGTCTTAGTTGTGTTCTTTTATCACTTTATTTTGTATACAAATATTCTATGTTAAAAATTTATTTATTTCGTATATTTGTATGACATTTTATAACGTCACAGAAAACTGATAAAATGAAAAAAAAAAAAAAAAGAGTTGAACTCAAAGTATTGTTATTTATAGTGTTGTTATCTTATAATACTTTAAATTGTTAATTCATGAAAATATCCTGTTTTATTATATTGCAAATATTCTTAATTATAATTTTATTTTTCTAATTATTAATATAAATTTATATAACAATGCAATTAATAATATTTACGTATAAAATATATTTTATTTATTTTAGAACCTGTAGTAAACAGTGATGTAGAAAGTAATTCTGATTTAAATGAACTGAATGAAGATGAGGAAATTGACTTATTTAAATTAAGCATTCGCTCAGATATCCCTTATGTTGGTTGGATGTTGTATTTCCCTAAAAAAGGTTAATTATCATCTACAAACTACAATTACTGATCTATAATATGTATACATTGGTATAATTTTTCAATTAAATATATCATTTTTATTTAATGTATTAAATTATAAGTAAAATTGATATATGATAAAACATAATATTGTACTTTTTATTTTCAGATTATAAAGAGAATTCTGATTTAGTCCAAAAAATTATAATATTAGAAAAGTTTTTAACAAAAAGTAGACATTTGTTTAGCTCTGAAAACATAGAAGGAATGGCACCATTTTATATAGATGTGAAAGATTTTCTAAAAAGTTCTGAATTAATGGAAAATTGGCCAGATTTCATGGATGATTTACATAATAATCCTACAACAATATTAAACTGTTTGAATTTAGCTGTTCGTCAAGTAATTACAAAATAATTATATAAGAATTCTATTTTCATATAAACATTTAAAGACATTAACATTATTTTTTATTATATTATTTTTTCAGGATTATTAGATAGATTATTATAAATACATTTTATTTTTATTGTATTATTCATATGCAAATAATAAATCGTACACTAATTTATAGAATTAAATGTATATATACATATATATTTTTTAGACAATTTATAATTTATTTGTCAAGGAAGAAATAAGCTCACACGATGTTAATTCAGTGATTAAAGTTAGGATATTAAATTATACTCCCATAGTTCCTTTAAAGGATCTAAAGATTCAATTACAAGGTAAATATTTAATTAATTAATGAAATTTTTTTTAGTATTAAAACAAACAATTTTTATTGTAAATTCGTTTACAGGGAAATTAATTACGGTCAGTGGCTGTGTTACAAGAATTCTAAAATCCAATCACTTAGCTCAGTGGATAGTTTTTGCTTGTAAAGACTGTAAATTAAAAACAATTATTAAACAACCCGATGGCATTTATACAGTTCCAACAAAATGTAAAAAATGTAGTTTCAAAAAATTTGAACCAGTACTCAATTCTATACATACTAAAACTATTCCTTTTCAAATTATTACTATTCAAGAAAACTTTAATGACGAGGTAATAATTTTCAAGTTAATTGATAACTTATATTTGTGTTATTTGATTTTAATGAACTTCATTCATCAAATTCTTATTTTTCTGGTATCAGTATTTATTAATAATGATTATCATATTAATAATATTATTAATTATTATTTTTTTAATTAAGGATGAAAAAGGAAAAATGCCTCGTAATATAGATGTGGAACTTCAAGACAATTTTGTAAATACATGCATGCCAGGTGATGATATAATTGTAACTGGAATTTTAAAAGTAAGAACTATAAATTTATAATTGGATAGCAATATTTTATCAGCATTCTAAGATTTTATACATAACTATATAGTTTTACACAATTTTATTTATATGATGCATTAATTTGATATTAATTTTTGAAAACTAATAATTTTGTTATATCATTGGTAAATTTGATTTTTGAAATTATATATAAAGTAAATTATTAAATTAAGTTGCTAAGTTAATTAATCACGTTTTAATTATCAAATTAAATATTTAATGTATTTATGTCACATAATCTATATATAAGTACTATATCAGAGTGCACTTTCTTGTCAAACAAAGAGAAATGTTCAGATAAAATGAATAGTTTTTTTAATATTTCAGATAAAAACGGATGAAAAATTAAAGGAAAATTCGAAAATCAATTCTTCAACTCCATTGTCTTTATATATGGAAGCAATAACTGTTAATAATAGTAAAAAAAAATCTAAAAGCAAAACGATAAATATTGAATTCACCGATGATGATTTCAAAGCAATTCAGGTGGATACATTTTGTATATTCTTATTTATAATGTATGAAATAAATCATCAAATAAATGTTTATAATTTCAGAAAATAAGAAACAGTGAAAATATATTGGATTTGTTGATACGATCTTTGTGTCCAGCCATTTATGGCCATCGAATGATTAAACTCGGTTTGGTGCTAAGTTTATTCGGTGGAAGTAATAAGCATGTTAATCTTCGCGATGATATTCATTTGTTAGTAATTGGTGATCCTGGTCTTGGAAAATCACAAATGTTACATTCATTTTGTCGAGTAGCGCCAAAAGGTACGTTGTTAGTTATTTCAAAATCAATTAGACATAAGAGTGTACTTACATTATTAGATTTACAACCAAACAATTACAAGTCTACACGACCTTGAAAGATAAATACTCATAAATGTTTAAACGCAACCATGAACTAACAGCACATGCATTAGAATTTATTTGAAAATAGTAAATCATTATTTGTTCCAGTCAATCTATAAGTTCAAAATAAAAATATTCTCATTTTCGAATGAATATTTTTCCCGCTTTAATTTTAAAAATTGTAACAATATATAAAAAGTGCTCTAAATTTTAGGAGCCTTTGTATCTGGAAATTCAAGCACTGCATGTGGATTAACTGTAACGTTGCAGAGAGAAACTGGAACTAGTGATTATTCTCTAGAACCAGGAGCACTAGTTTTAGCCGATAAAGGATTCTGTTGTATAGACGAATTCGATAAAATGAACAATCAACATCGAGTAAGAATTATGGATATTTTTGTTCGTTAAAGATTTTTTAATTGAATCACGTTTTTATGCGTCTGTAGAAGATCCTGCATCAAAGAATCGAGAACGCATAGGTTTATATTTCCTGCATTTTTATTTTTCTTCTCTACCTTTTTATTCGAACGTCCAACACTTTTATTTGGAAAGAATTAATCGTACATAAAAACTAATAATTGTTCCTCATAATATAATAATGTATATATATATATAAATAATGTTTAAATACAGTCAATATTTATTTTACACCGTAGGCTTTACTTGAAGCTATGGAGCAACAAACAATTAGTATAGCAAAAGCAGGTATCTTATGGAGTTTGCCAGCAAGGACTTCTGTAATAGCTGCTGCTAATCCTATTAAAGGACGTTATGATAAATTTAAAACCCTTACTGAGAATATCAATATGAGTCAACCACTTTTATCTAGATTTGATATAGTGTTTCTCATAATGGATAAATCAGATAGTGTAAGTAGTAGAAAAAAATATTGTTGTAGTCAATTTAGGGATACGTCTGAAAATATTTACATAAAATTTAATTAATTTATTAAAAAAGTAATTCGTTTTTGTAATATGATTAAAATTATGCAAATGTTTGTTTCAGAATATAGACAACAAGTTGGTCGATCATGTAATGTTAATACATTCAGAAAAAAAAAATGAAATTAGTGACGGACAACGTAGTAATTCTTTCGCATCGGTACAAGCAAGTGTAAAGTAAGTTAATTTAAAATAAAATAAAGTAGATTAACGAAAAATAAGCAAGTGTAAAGTAAGTTAATATCAAAATAATGTTAATATCTGCGTTAATTCGATATTAATTCATTCGATAAATTTGTTCCTTTGGACATTTAGCTATATAATAGGATTAATTACCATACATATGTGTTTATTTTGTATTTACATCTGCATGTAACCTTTTCGGTCGAAAATTAAAAGGTCATTGATGTATAACGTAATCAAGTTTTCGCCTCAAACTTCAAGAATCTTTCATAAATTTTACATAATAATTGGAATAATTTGTTATTTGTACCAATTATAATTTTGACTTACGTTTTAGCCAACAATTTCAAGAAATATTAAGAGAAGACAAAACTATACCTCCATCCATTTTTCGGAAATATGTTGCGTACGCACGTCAGTGGGTTAAACCAAAATTAAATGAATGTGCTGCCAAAATATTATTACAGTTTTATTTAGAATTAAGACGAAAGTATGAAATGATTTATGGAATTCCCGTCTTTAGCAGACAGTTAGAAGCCTTAATTCGCTTAACTGAGGTAACCTTAAAATATATATATAAATTAATTTATGAATTATTGCAAAGATATTATTACTTTTATTTTGAATATAATTTATTATTGGTAATACCTTCAAAGGGTATTTTGTTTTCGCGATTAAACTTTTATTTCTTGTTGAAGGCAAGAGCAAAAGTGGATTTAAGGGAAGAATGTTTAACAAGTGATGCTATAGAAGTAGTAGATTTAATCAAACAAACGATAATGACATCAATTGAAACTGTGTCTTTAACACCTGTTGGTAATGATAATGGAAGATTATCGAAAAATAAAGTAAGTAAAGTTGTAAAGTACACCACAGACCCCAATAGCAACAAAGTTTTGTTTTAATAAACAAAGTAAATGCCCCAATAAGAAAACAATACTAAAGTCATTGTACATTTCTGAAAGTTTATATTGTTAAATTGCATTCAACAAACACTTATACATAAGAATTACTTTAATTTTGATGCTTTTTAATTTCAGGTTAAAGTTGTTCTAAATTTGTTAAAAAATGAGGTTACCAAATCAAACAAGAAAGTATTTTCTGTAACCGAGCTATTCGAAATTGTTACAAATAACAATATAAAAATTGATGACTTTTCCCAATTCATTCTTCAATTAAACGAGCAAGGATTTTTAATAAAGAAGGGAGTTGATCTTTATCAAGTTATATTAAACTATTAAAAAATGTAATTATAAGATTTTTGATGTACATAAAAAAAGTATATTTTATAAGAATGAAGTATTGTTTATTATCATTTCAAATGAACCTAAAATTTTTAAGTTATAATTTCCACTGTTTACACTATTTTACTGAACTAGAACGAATGTTCTGCATCCTAGACGATCACCTTTGTAATATTTTTGAAAAAAGCAATAAATCCTGTTATTTATTAAAATTTTTCCTCTTGAAAATTAACATAATTGGATTTTTCGAATATACTTCCAGTCCAGATAATTCTTCATCCCCTTAGGTGAACGTAGCTATAATTATGAATGAATAACTGGTCACGTCCAACTATCATCTAGGAGGGGTTACGAATTGTACAGACTGGGAGTACCTTTAGACAAACTTATTCGTGAACATAAATCTATTCACTAAAAATAAACTTGAGAGTTTAGTCAGTTTCTCAGCAGTAGTACCCATACCGTGAAATGAATAAAACCGATTGTGTATAGTTATAGATGTAATATATAAAATACTTTGTGAATATAATAATGGATGCAAGAAAAATAATATTATTTATGTATATAGTTATAATTGCAGAATATAAATCAGAACAACACAGCTTTAAAGTGTAAGTTACAATCTTTAACGTATTTTTTTGCATTTTATATTAATTGATGTATTTCTCTAATATTTTAGTACCATAGAAATTTAATAGGAAGAAAAGATAACATAAAATAATTGAAAGAATTATCAATGTATAATTTTCCATAAGTTAATATTTAAAATTTGTAGTTTTCAAGTCACGATATATTATTGTAACTTTATTTTGTATTGGTTGAAAATTGTTAGATTTCGTATTTTGATTTGTAAGGAGAATTATTAAACAATTTAAAGAAGGATTTTCTAATAGTTTCAACAGAAGTGATTGAATATAACATATAAAATAAAGATGAAAAAAGAAAAACTTCATTTCAAAAATGAAAACAATAATCGGGAAAATATTATTTTTTCATGAAAATATTAATTTCAGTGTTGAAAAATGGACTGATACTATTGGTAAAGAACTATGGGATTTAACAAATGCAGTTGCACGTCCTGGTGAAGTGAAATTGGTAATATTAATATATTTTATGAAATTATATATATTTTTTAAAAACTTTACAATTTTCATCGTCAACTATTAAGTGGGATTCGAATTTTATTGCGCATTTTTTTGAGATAAATAAATGAGGGGTCTGCATAGGTTATACCCTTGCACTCATATCTACAAAGAAACTTATATAGATGACGAGTTTGTAATGAATGAATATTCACTCATACACATATAGTACTTTTTTTGGTTTACATATTTTTATACTAGTATTTCAAGTATTTAATTACTTGTATATTTTCAAAATTTCCCGCGCTACCACAGATACGGACTGTGTGGGTGTCCGTTATCTGAAGATTGTAATTTGTAATTTTTTTTATTATACAAGTACCTTCTTAACGTCTTATTGTTTACATAAAACATTTGTATTAGATATTTGCTAACAGTCTACCTACGTAATGGTAAACAAAAACCGCAACTTGTTTTCGACGAAATAATAATAACAAAAAAGGTGATTCGTATAAATGTATAAACATGGGTGTAAATAATACGTGGAACATCCTATGTACAGTATTTATTTCAATTTTTTTGTATATTTGCATGTAATAATGAGTACGTCAATTTCAGCATTACAAAACATTGAATACCAAAGTCGTGAAAAAGTCAGGCGAAGACATTATTGATACGATAAGTGAAAATATAGAACTTATGCTGAAAACAAAAATTGACGCAGTAAACTGCATACGTTACGCCGCAGAAGATATTATTAAAAACTGGTCGCCGGTAGATTATCTTAATTTTACGTATACTTCGTCGAAGTTTAGCGTACCGGATAATGAAATTGTAAAAGAAGGCAAAAATGATACAGTGGTGTATTACAGGTAATAATGAAAGCTTATAGACGTAACGAACATAGAAATCAAGTGATTTGTTTTATAAAATGATTTACAGTTTCCAGATTTTGTATACACTAAAGGAAAACAAAATAAGAGTCACCTTGGTTTCTATGAAAAGTTGTTGATATTGTCGATATGTTGAAATACATCGTAAATTTATTCTTTAAATTCATTAATTTTTTATATCCACTAATTTTTGTAGTTGACGCTACAGAAAAACCAAAGTTACTTTTTTAACAGTAAAATTTTGCAATTTTGCAAACACCCATGGCAATACAGAGGAATTATTTAACATTTTTATATATGGGTCTTTGTCAGGGAATCCATTCCACATAAGACTTATTAAATCAGACCCTTTACTCAAAAATGTTGGAAAATTCAATTGGGATTTTACAATACTTTTTCAGTAAAACTTTTAGCAAGTTTTTATATTATTTTTCAGTAATTTTTAAAGAATAAATTTTTAGTTTTTACAATCAAACATTTTTCTCCGTTAATCATTATATTTAAAAGAAGACTATTGCTTTTTTTATAAACAAAACAAATATGACTAAGATAGTAGTGCAAAAATAGGTTGTTTGCGTCTCTGGTAAACATAAGCGTCTATGAAGTGATCTAATTTTTAGTCTTCACCGAGCATCAGCACGACAAATAGTCTTCCAAATGAAAAGAACCAAGAAGAAGTGACAACTGTTTGGAGGACCAGGATTAATGAGTTATCTGCATCCAGTCTCAAAGTCGAATGCAGACTGATGATTTTCTGTGGGATCACCAATCAAAGTGATTACCATCACCAAATTTGTTTGACATTGGTGATTCGTAGGGCACAGGTTGTCGGACATTGATAATCTTAAACGGTTTCAACCGTTAAAAAAATATATAGACACAAAAACAATCCCGTTAATGCATCATGCATTTAATTAAGCAATTAGTTTTGCTAGCTGTACTTGTGTTCTGTTCCGCCTGGTAATTTAATAAGAATTAGTATATTTTGCTACAAGGGAGGGAACGCAGCGATATCAAAGAATGTTCCCGAGCGAAGCAACTTCAATAGCTATGTACCAAAGGAGATTCACGAAAATCCACATTCATTTGAATCTTCCTTGGTATATACATAATTTTTCGTCATGAGGGAATGAGAAAAGCCATTTTTCGTCACTCGGGGAAGGGAACGCCATTTCCCTCCCTAGGGAGTTTAGGAGGAATGGCGTTTTCATTCCCTCGTGACGAAAAATTGTGTATGTACCAATGGATTTTTATTTAAATCTCCCTTGGTGCATAAATAGCTAATATTACTATAGTTACATTGACTTACTCGTTAACACGATCAATACCGCGTTCAATACAATACACTAATGACAGACAGCAATCTGTGTAAGGAGTTTGAAACTACAAGAAGAAAAACATAAATAAACGCATTAGGAATGCATAATCACTATTAATTTATTTTATAATATAACCTTGAAAAGCAATGTGTAATTGAAAAATTTATAAAATCGTATTTGTGTATTTTTTTCATTTTCAGGGAAATGATACTGAAAAAGAAGCATTATTTTTCGGTTATTCCCATAAATGTCAATTATACATCAGTTCACGTACCATCTAATGTACATGATTTAGATAAGAAGGTTGCAAATGATATTTTGTGGTCAGAATATTTGGAAGACACTTTTAAAAATAATTATATGAGAGATCCTGCTTTATCTTGGCAATATTTTGCTTCCAAAAATGGAATATTACGAGTCTATCCTGCAATTAGCTGGAAAAATATTTTACCAAATGACAGACCTGTTGATCAGTATGATTGTCGCTTAAGAAGCTGGTTCATTGAAGCTTCAACGTGCAGTAAAGATGTTGTCATCCTCATTGATAACAGTGGCAGTATGACTGGTATTGGGAGAACTATAGGTAAATAGGTATTATACTTATTATAAGCTGCATTTTTGCAAGATTTGTACTTATGAATATTATAACAGAATTTTATACCACTTATTTTCCTGTTGGCAAGTTACGTTGCCAGTACTGAGGCATAACTTGTATAAAGTTTCTTATTTAATCGTTGAACATTCAATTTAACTTTTGATATTAATTTTAGCAAAAACTACAATGGCATCGATTCTGCAAACATTATCGAACAATGACTTTTTGGCAGTATTTAATTATTCTGACACAACCGAAGAACTAGTATCATGTTTCAAAAATAAGCTGGTTCCTGCTACACCAGAAAATTTAGAGAAATTCATGTCATTGGTACCTGAAATGGATCCTGACGGTGTAGCAAATTTAACTGAAGCATTTACAAGAGCATTTGATTTGTTGCAACAGTACAGACTGTTGCGTGGATGTGGTCAAAATAATCCCTGTAATCAAATTATTATGCTTATTACTGATGGCGTTCCCGGAAATCTGACAGAGGTATTGTTAACTGATTTTACATAAAAGTAGAAATTATACGAAATTTAAGGGAGCGTGCGTTATAACTTCATTACTTCAAACCTATTTTTCAGGTATTCAAAAAGTGGAATTGGAATGAAGACAGCGCGCACATACCTGTTCGAGTTTTTACGTATCTTTTAGGAAATGAAGTGACAAATGTACGAGAAATACAGTGGATGGCATGCTTAAATAGAGGATATTATACTCACGTTCATAACCAAGAAGAAGTCAGGGAACAAGTTTTAAAATATATACCAGTAATGGCACGACCATTGGTACTTCAATCTATCGAAAATCCTGTTATATGGACACACGTTTATGCTGATATGGTGGTATGTATACATAAATTAATTAAGTCGCCTATTCAAGGTTACAGTAATGCAGATAAATTTTTCTGCCAGATGAATAAAGAGTGTGAAAAGAAGGAGGATAATGTTCAAATCACAAAAAAGTGTGAAAAGTATAAGTTTATTACTACTGTGAGTGTACCAATTTTTGATAAACAAGTATATTATTTACAAATGAGAAAAACGGCGCATTTGCTAGGCGTAGCTGGAACAGATGTGAATATTAAAGACATCAAACGACTGACTCTTTCATACAAATTAGGCGTTAATGGATACGGTTTTATTGTATCCAATAATGGTTATGTTATAATGCATCCAGATTTAAGACCAATTTATAATAATAATTTGAAACCAAATTTCAACAGCGTTGATCTTACCGAAGTTGAAATATTATATGATGGACAAGGTCCCAGGTAAAAAAAAAGTAAAGTTAAGACATTAAGTACTCACGTGCATTTAGTTTACAAACTTACACTGTTAGCATGATACAGAGAGTAATAATAAATCTAAATAAATATTTTTCACTCAATTTTAATTTAACATATATAGGATACCTGGTGAAAATGTTCTTAAACTGCGTAAGTCTTTAGTGCAACATGAGAAGGGAAGTTTACTTAATATTCCAGTGAAATTACATTACGATGATGGTCGCAGGGTTACAGTAGAAGTGAGAAATTATTTTTATGCCCCTCTGCCAGGAACACCATTTGGTTTAGCTATTGCTTTACCAAAATATGGTAGAAATATAATTCACGTTAGTAAACTAATATTTTTCTAAAAATAAGCCGAAAATTTCACTTTTACTAAACATACTGCAGTGAATCAGTTTGAAAAGTCTAAAGCTGTTAAATCGATTCATTTATAAACGTATATTTCAGATAGGCGATGAAATTAAACGAAATCAAAAATTAAACATTACAATTTCGCAATTCTTCGAAGGTGAAAATTGGAGAATTCACCCGGAGTGGATTTATTGCCGTTATCATTATTTAGACTTTCTTCCATTTGACAATCCTGAAGAAGAAATAAAACATTTTGTGAACATGCTTGATGAAGCTCATTGGCATTGGTCAAATCAATATGAGCATTTTTCTGCTAAGAGACATAACAACACATTCGTAAATGCATCGTGTGATTTAAAAACGTTGAATGAAAATGATTATTATTGCGATAAAGAATTGATGGAACTACTAGTTTTTGATGCTAAAGTTACAAAGTACACTTACGAAAGAAAATTTCGTTACGATAGACAGAAATATTTGATCAATTTGTATAAAATATTTGTAAGGTTTATTGCGACCCAGAGCGGATTGACCAGATGGCAAAAGATAAGCAATATAAGTGTTCCAGGCAGAGCAAAGAATATCGAATTTGGCGATATATACAAAAGAACAATAAACGAACCATGGTATAAGGGAGCTATATTGCAGCATATAGTGGATCCTGAAAGTTCTTATATAACTGGTTAGTTTTGTTTGATATACTTATGACAGTATAGAATAGTGGAAAAATTATTAGAACTAGAAGTTAAGAAAAATTAGGATAATTTGAATAATGTTTATAAACATGAATTTATACATTAAAATACTATATATATATAATACTATATTTATTTAACAGTTTCAGAACAAGGAAGTGCTGGAGCAGTTGCCACAGTAGCAATAGGGATATTTCCGAAAGATGGTGGTCTAGAAACACCAGTAGCTGTGGCAGGTTTTCAATTGCCTGTTAAAGCATTATACGATAGATTTATTACTATTGTATCCGACTCAAATGATATGAAATTAAATTGTGCATTTGATTGGATAAATTGTTACTTAATAGATCACAATGGTTACATTGTTATCTCAGAAGCATTTAACGACACAGGAATGTTTTTTGGTGTGATAGAAGGTGCTATAATGAAATCATTAGTTGAACAAAAAGTGTACGAAGCCGTTGAAATTTTTGATTATCAAGCTACTTGCGTGAGAGTTGTAAGCATAAAAACTTTTTCTATAACTCATGTTAAAAAAATCTAAGCTAGTTTTTAAGATCCTAACTACATTTTTTACATGCTTTTATAAACATAATATATTCTGTATTACATTTATGAAAAGTTTTATAAATTTAAATAAACTAATTCCGGAAGAGCATATAGATTTTAATTGCGCATTGTTACAGTGAAGTTAAGTGCAATTTAATAAAATAGAACTATCGACATTGTTTTCAGGTCACGGAAGGTGGTGCGTTGAATATAATGAATCCATTGACATATCTAAGTAAAATAATCTCTTGGATTTTAATGCGTACAATGTGGTATTTTATTCAATTTATACACATACCAATAGTCAAGGGTAAAGTGCACATAGATGAAGATGCACCAGATCCTCCGCCTCCACCGAAGGAAGTTCATTATCCATATGCATGTGATATGAAAAGAACCTTGTACGTCATGGATCAAAAAATTGCCAATGAAGGACATACAAATGTATCAGAATTTTGCTCAAGACCATTTTACAGTCAAAGGGTAAAATGAAAACTACTTACTAATAATTGGCTTTTCTAAACTGGATCAAATTCTACATTGGTCTCATGCAACTTAAAACTATTTCCCTAATCTGATGTAAATTGCTCTATACTTATATTTTAGTTTATTATTTTCAGGTTATACATACAAATTTATTATTCGTTTCCGTTAATATATTGTATTCAAGTTGCTACGCTCGTTTGGATGTTGCACCTGTAACGATAACTCCATCAGAATATTCTAATTACGAAGCTGACAGAACATGTTTAAAATTTCATTCGTTAAATGATTTGGTACGGCGCAGACCAAAAGGATGCTTCACGGAACATCCAAATGAAAGTGACATTACTGCTTGTGGTCGGGCTTGCGTGACGAGGAAACAAAATCAAGCGCTAATTCTTTTATTATATACAATTATTGTCTATTTATATCATTTTTGACACACATTCTTTATAATTTGTTAATTAAACTCATCTTGGAAGTTGGAATTAAATGTTCTACGAGGGAATAGTTTATAATTAAATGAGTTTAAAAGTATACAGAAGTGGCTTTATTATCACTTCATTATTATTTACTTATATATTTATACAGGTAGGAAAACCTTAGGAGCCCATTTTCAGAGATAATTTATAATTCATACACAGTCATTTTGTGTCCTTAAACGAAATTTTTTTCACCTAAATTATTATATTTTTCAGCACACTTTTTTCGATTAGTTGATATTGAAATTAGGCCCTATCCTTAAATCTGCCATAAATCTGCGTCCAGTTAAATGAAGAAAGAAGAAACTCAATTGAAGCACGCAATGCATAAAATAGTCTAACGCTAATTAATTTTATATGCGAAATCTCGTTAAATAATAAAAATGTTCGCGATTATTATCATAGGTGTTTTTCTCGTTCTATCTATGCTCGGCACACTTCGTTTACGTGACATATCATGGAAGGGTAGTAATGTTTTTGTTTTGTAATCACAAGTACGGTCGATTATACCGTCGCTTAAAATAACATTTTTCAATCGGATCCAAACGTTTTTACACATAAACTATACTTTAAAAGCAATAAAGTCCACTAAATTCTTTAAAAATATCGATCAAACTTCATAATTAAAGATGTTTATTTAAAAAAATTGTAACGAGCTATTAATATTTAAAATATATATGTAATAAATGTGATTTGATATTATGAAAGTAATGTAAGTGTTGTGTCAATGCCAATTATTTTTCTATAATTAAAGAATGCAATGGAAAGAGACAGTTGTCCATTTTGTATACTTTCCGTCACAGCTATTAAGAGAAGTGCGATCAATCTTGCAAATAACGAGTTTATTTTTCGTTCCACCTTGTGACGTTTCATTCGCTCAGTTCGCACTTTTTCCCTTTCATTCGTTAAATAATCATTCTTCATATTAGAAGTGCATAAATTAGAGAAATGTAAATTTCCACTTCAAATAAGAAGTGAAAAAGGGTTGAAAATTAATTGCAAAATTTTTTTTAAGAAATGCTCGTTTTATTTAAGTAAAAAAAATCTAAAATAATTGGTCGTCGAGTGTGCTTTTCAACGCTTCAAAGTGCTCCGTTTTTATAAAACTTTCCTTCCGTTAATTATAAAGTATGGAACGCGATTCGTCAAATGTGCCGTGATAAGTAAATTTATTATTAATTAAATTTATATTGTTGTAGACAACGTAAAATATCCTGCTTAAAAATGGATACGGTGACAACTGATGGTATGTTACTTCTCTTTAGATTATTACATCTTAATGTCTTTTAATATGTAGAAATGCGGAAAGAAATAATATATCAAATTTTGCACTCTCGTCAGCAAATTTATATCGTTTATACAATTGCACTGTTTATATAAGAATCGAAAAATTGTTCAAAAATTATAGATAAATCTTTTATCAACAGGTAACAAATTATTATTATATATGTTATTTACTAAATATATAACCATATAATTATGTAATGGTAATTATATTATTATACAATTATAAAGTTTGTTATTTCAAAATATTTTAATTTTGCTATTATTTCTTTAATTCTGACTTTTCTCTCATTGTTATTTAAAAAAATAATCAACATATTTCACCCAGTTCTGTAAATACTTTACAGTGTATTATTGTAAAATAATTTGTTACTTATTTACAGTAATTACACCAGTGATCCATAACAATGAAAACTACGTTCCGAATACTGACAGTTTGCATTTGGCATTACGACCAATAATTATAATGGCACAATGTTTCGGATTATTCCCGGTATCAGGAGTAAATTCAACGGATACGTCGCATTTGAGGTAATTGTTTAAGCATTTTATAACTTAATAATATTTACAACTTTTTGTACTCAAATTTAACATGAATTAGAGGTATTGTGATCACAAACGAACACCTATATATATATATGTAGAATGGACTTGTTCGTTTGTATAAGCTACTTGTACTTAATCAATAATTCCTGATCCTTGAATATTACTTTCTGTTTAAGATTCACTTGGAAGAGCTTCAAAATACTATACAATTGCATAGCAGCAATATCAGTGTTAATACTTACTGCATACAGTATTCAGCGACTAGCAACGACGAATTTTACATCAAACAAAACAAGTAAATATCGCACATCAGTTTAAATGTAATAATATTAATTTAATAAGTAAGTTCATTTAATAATTTCAAGATTTAATCATAACATTTTGCTCGAAGCGATCCTTTTAAACAGATATTCTTTACCTTCACTTTTCTTACCTATTGTAACTTTAACAGGCTTTATCTTTAATCTTTTTAGGTAATGTCGTATTTTATATGACGACCGGATTGACAAGTTTATTATTTATAAGATTGGCAAAGAAGTGGCCAAACTTCGCATCAAGCTGGGAAATTATAGAACGAGAACTAGCGATGAGACACCCTCGAAGTACTTCAAAAACTACATTAGCCTTCAGATTTAAGATCATCTCTAGTGTTGTTATGACATTAGCATTACGTAAGAAATAGTATTAAGTAAATTTAATAGTTTAATTAACAAATTAATAAGCGTACTAATGATTAATATAAATTACATTATTGTTAAAACTTATATATTAAAATATATACTGTACTGTAAGCTAGACATTATATTAAATTTTTGAAAACCTTTCAGTTGAACATGGATTATCAGTTCTTTCGGGATATAAAACAGCTCAGGAATGTACATCACTCCGTAATGATAATGACCTTTCCGCTACATATTTTTCTCTTCAATTTCCCCAGGTAATATTAATGTCCTGTTTGCAATGAAATAAATAAAGTATGTGATAACTGTATATAGAGAGAAAAGATCTTGACAAAAATTAATAGAAACTAACAAATCACCAATTTAAGATGGTAATTTTTCTTTTACTTTCATTAATTGTTTTATTGACGTTTTTTATTATATAATTTAATAACTTACTTGCTCCATTACTTTGATTTATCTTTGGGCATTTTCTTTTAAATTTTCCGCCATGTACAAGGTCACTGCTAGCGTGCAGGGGCAGATAGGAGCTCAAATCGGTGAGAGCGACGCAAGTTTTATAAAGAGATGTGTATCGAGAGCCATTACGAAGAAAAAGAAGAGTTATTGACTGGTTACATCAGTATTGATTAAATTTTAACAAATCCACATTTTGATACTATTTACACATCTTCAAGTATTTGTAACCATTGCACAAGAAAGATATTAATTTAAAAAATTTGAAAATAATTCGTTAATAAGAGATATAAGATATGTTAGTCCTTTATCAGCAGGAAAATAAGGGTTAAATAAAATCTTTTAATACTTTATGTAAACTTTTGTTTATCGTTTAACATTATGTTTTTGTACATAAAGACCTTGTCGTGTCTTTTTATAATATTATATTAATAGCACGTATATTACATAATAAAATTTTTCTACAAACAAAAATGTATAAAACTCTTTTTCAAACAGATGTTTTCGCGATTGTCTTATAGCCTTTGGAAGGGCATAGTGGCTCAATTTGTCAATTTGCTCAGTACATTCTCCTGGAACTTCATAGATCTATTTTTAATTCTTATTAGTGATGCTCTCACAGCACAGTTCCGTCACTTAAATAGTCGTCTTTATGCTATAAGAGGAAAGGTAATAATTTTTTCTATATTAAAACACTCGACTCTGGATATAGTGTCTCCAAATCTTATGAAATTTTTCTTTTGACTAATGTTTACATGTATTGTTCTTTAGCGAAATTTTATGGTAAAATCAATGCCAGAATGGTGGTGGACTGAGGCAAGAATGGACTATAACCGTTTAGCTAGTTTAACTAGACGAGTTGATAATCATATGGCCGAAATCGTTCTTCTATCTTTTTCTACAAATCTTTACTTCATTTGCATCCAACTGCTTCATTCTTTCAAGTAATTAATTTCAAATAATTAAAAATGTTAAAAATAATAATTGTGTAAAACCAATGTTTAATATTTTTTAATTAAAAGCTGCTATCTTTATTTACTTTATGTTTTCTACAATATTTATAAGGATTTTTGTATCCTTTTTCCGCAGAGTAATGAGCAATGCAATTCAAACGACATACTTTTGTTTTTCATTTGGCTTTCTGCTAACACGAACAGCAGCTGTATCACTTTATGCTGCAGCAATACATGATGAATCATTATTACCTGCTCCAGTCCTTTACAGTGTTTCTGACAACAACTATTCACCAGAAGTACCTATATACATATTACCGTACTTTCTTTTTATATTTGAGCATGTGTATATTAAAGGACTTTATTTATCTTTCAGATTACAAGATTTTTAACACAAGTTACCACAGATAATATCAGTTTAACAGGCATGAAGTTTTTCTCAGTAACTCGCAGTCTCGTTTTGACGGTAAATATGAAATTAATTTTTAATTTAAAACAACTTTAAATATAGATTTAAGTCAGTAAGATATAATGGCAGGAACAGCAACAACCTTCTTTGTCTATATTTGTTAGTATAATTTATGTAAATTTTTAAATATATTTTTTTGTAATTTTTAGGTTGCTGGTACCATTGTAACATACGAACTTGTTCTTGTGCAATTCAATGCAGTACAACAGATTGAACAAGCAAATTATACAATGGCTTGCGAAATCAAATAAAAAGTTATTTAAATTTCTTAATGTCATAACTATTTTGCATTGACCTTTGTATTTCCAGTAAATATTGAAATTCAGAATGAACTTCACTATGGGCTCACTGTGAGTAAATATGCGACTCACATTTGACTCACATGAAGCTCACTTGTGATGTACCTTCGCATTACGAGGGTCTTACGAGCTATGTATTTAGTCAATAATTTCACAAATGTAGATATTTAAATTGAATATTGAAATATGATTTTATATATATATATATATATATGATTTGTAACAAGTGTAAATTGTCATAATATAGATGTAACATATTATTATAAAATACTGTAAACAATACATGTTTGATGTCTTTTATTTATTTGCCAAAAAGATTTTATAATTGTTATATTTAATTATTAGCATAAGCAGAAATAAACATTCTTATAAAATATATATGTAATTACATTTCTAATTTATAGATGTTACCAATGTCTCAACCAAGGACCAGTGCAATGGCACATATGTACTAAATCAAAGCAAAATCAACAAATCACATAAGATGACTAGTTTCATCACCATTGACCTTGAGACCATGTCTTCCTGTCAAAAATCGCTTCGCATATTTATTTTATACTTTTAATTTGATGAACTGTGCAAAATATAAACACGAGTCAATCAAAGAACTTAGATATCTTAAAAAATTCAGATAGGAACAAATGTTTCTTCAAAATTTGTTATCTATATTCAAGTAATAAAATTTTTTTCAAATGGAATTAACACATGAAACACGCGCGTTAATTAATAAATTTAATTAATTTTTAATGCAATACATTATTTGAAGTTATAAAAGTATAAAAAAGTAATTATGACTAAAATACACTTATCAAAGTGATTTTATAAACTATTTTAAATCTATTAATATAATTATATTTACATGGTTAATACATATATCACTTTTTTAGATTTTTTTATCTTAATTTATTTTCAATTTTTGATTGTAAGTGATCTAGTAATTAAACTGTACATGTATTTGTCATCAAGCACAATGTGGGTGACAGATACTTTTTTTTTATTTTTGATCTTCTAAAAACAGTATGCTATTTTTAGATAAAGAATCTGATGATGTTTTAGCTGCATAAGTTGACCATAATATAATATATTATAATATCAACCATACCAATAGTGATGGTCAAGATAAATATGAAACCAAATTGTATCATTTATTTTTTGGTTTTTATATCCCAAGTATTTCTAAATTCAAGAATTTAATGAATATAGCACAAAACAATTAAGTAATATTAAGCATAAATATTTAACAATATTGGTTTTTCATAGTAAATAAGAATACAAACATAATGTAAAAATAAATTATTACACTGTACCAAATTCTTGTAAAAAATACATTTATTAGAAAAATGAAAAGCAACTGTACACAAATATAATACACATTTAAATATTTTGCAAAATACGTTAAACAATAAATATATGTAAATAACAATTATTTTTAATTCATTACCCGGTCAACACATAGGTTGACCTTTTAAAAAACAGGTATAAACTAAAGTGCAAATATAATGATTTCACATAACTTTTATTAACATAACCATGTTAATGTTTATGTTCGAACGAAAATTGTTCGTGAAAATGGACCTCATTGATGTTAATAATTTTTACATACGTGGTTTTCGTCCACATATTTCCATTTTATAAATATTTTTAGTGGTTATCTCGTGCAACTTTCTACGAACACAAACAATCGAGCATTACGTGTCAACAATGTCGCGGAACGATAAACAATTCAACATCGAAAACCGCTTTGTTGCTTTTTCGAAACATCACCAAAAAGTTGAGCCAATAGGAGGCCCGCAATAATGGGGCCATGTGAGAGCGAAGATGTTTTTTTCACGGCCGATTTGGCATACGAAAAAGGTGTATAGGCTCGTCTGGTGCGATCCTGCTCAACCAATCAACTCGAAAACTCGTCGCGTGTTTTCTCCCTCACACGCCTAGGCATGAATCGTGCGATGCCCGTCACTCGGTCACAGCCCGAGTTTTCAGTTCAATCGCGATCTTCGCGCCACATACACCGCACGGGGAAAGGTGGCGCCGTGCGTCAACGTTGCGCAAACAATTACTCAACTTGTTGATCGGCCGTCAACTCGGTCCTTTGTTTATCTCTTTTGCGCTTACTTTCAACTCGGCACCTTTTGTAATACAAGGTTTGTCAATATTTTTAATTGCGCTTTTAAATTCACCAACAATCGATTATCTCAATCGAATATGACACAAAAGTTTTCGCTTAAGGTAAAAGTGTTTGATATGTGGATCAATAAGAGGTTTCTTAAACGAATATCCCCTTGCGGGAAAGTGCTGAAAAATGCTACAAATTCGCATTTTTAATGTAATTGGAAAATGAAACGTTTTTAATGTTGACTGTATACAGGAGTAATATTTGTAAATATTTGGAAAGACAAATTAAAGAATCAAAGAGATTATTGTTTGTTTACATCCAAAGGGTATAAAAATAGATGTCATACAAAACAAAAAGAAAGTTTGTTTACATCTATTTTGAAAACGTTTCATTTTTTATTTCTATCCAATTTTAACAGATTTTCAATGTTTTTCAGGATTCTTTTCTTTAAGAGTTTAAAAATAATCTCAATTATTCCCTTTCTTTTGGAAAAGAGTGAGATTTTGTTGAATACTTTTTAACTCGTCTTTGTTAAAAATTGTTTTACTAATTTAATAATAATACTTGTGTAACCAGGGACAAGTGAAAATTTCTCACGGATTAAGAATTGCATTTGTCCCGCATTGCACAGTAATTTTTTGTAATCAATGCAAAAATTCACAATCTTCGTCTCTAAAAAATGGGAGAAAAAGAAAATTGAATGTCGAAAGTAAAAATGGAAACCAAACCGACTTTTCATTCCTTTCTATCCTTCTTTTCGTCACTGAACTGAACTTATTCTTTGTTCTCCTGCTTCTTAGGGACAAATAAATCAATACCCAAGTATTTATTTAACAATTCTAATTTAAATTGTTGAATAAAATATATGTAACAATTTATTGTATAGTTACAATTTTTTAATTATAAAAATGACGCATCAGTACACGTTGAATCATCCAAATTCAGGGACAATTACAGTCCAAAACAGATTTGATGATATTTTTGGACGGTATTTGGATGATTCAATATGTATTAATATGTCATTTTTAATAGGGAAGCAGATATAATGTAAACCTAAGAAAATTTAAATATGCCATTTTATTATTATTTTTCATAGTTCACAATTACTTTATTGCACAGGTATACTGATAAATAAAGCAAAGTATATATTTGTTTTGCTTTTTTTTTACAAACGCAGGCCTGTTAAAAATAATCAATACAATTACTTGTATCGTTTAAACAGTAAACATAAAAGTTTAAACAGTACTGATTAAAAATAACGAACAAATAACCACACAAGTTTATCAGCTTATATGTAATTTATTATCGAATAAAATATTATTTACAGGTGTTGTTACTTGATTTGTAATTAAGATTGCATATTATTCTTTAACTTTTTTAATTCATCGCAGAATACTAAAATAAGTTACATGAATTTTGCATTACTCATCAACCGCGGTTATCAATAGCAGTTGTAAACAAGCGTGCAGTGTGACTCTTACTTTCATTCATCGAATGGACTCATTGACATGGATATCAACATTTTAGTAAACATGTTGATGTAGTTTCGTGTTTTACGTTTTACATTTTCCCGGTATTTATTGTCTTCGGTCAATGTATAAGGAAAATTGAAATCATGTTGACTCCTGAATTATTTGTTTATCAGGAAAGTTCTTATTCGACGCACTTTGATGCAACGTAATATGTTATTTCTTACTTTTTTATACGTTTGTTTTTGTTGAACAAAAACTGTTTCTTTTTTTCTACTTTTTTATAATTCTGTACGCTTGTTTCATATTTGGAAATTAACTGATTTAAAGATAAATAATTGCTTTGTACATAAATTAATTTGCACTTCATTATTAATAATCCTTTTTTTTTTATTTTTAAATGATCGATTAATTTTATGTTTAAAATATCATTTCATAATATTTATAACCACTCTGAAATACTCGAAAGGAATAAGAGATAAGGGAATTATTTTATCGAAGCAGCTGACTCAGTTCAGATGTTCGTTTTACATCACAATTAACCGCAGTTAACATTTTCCTTGTACTTTCACAAGATGTGTTACACCGTGAAACACGGGGAACTTCACTTTTCAGCAGGTTTTGTTTGTCAGTAATACTCGCGCGTGCACGCACTTTATTTTTTCTTTTTGGGATATTCCGTCATTATAGTTTTCTCAGTCATTATAGTTTTCGCTTTAATCGGTTTTCAATAGGTACTCGGATGAGGATGCAAGGTTACAAGCATAATTCTTATTTATACTTTATTTGCATTTTCTTTCTCTTTCTTGTATTAACATCTGATTTCAAATGCAAATAACCCAATTGCCAAATAGACCCTAGCAAAAATGAAGCATATATGACCCATATATGTTTTAACAATTTCATATATGGATACATATGTCTTTCCTTAACCCATATATGGCCATATATGGTTGGTATATAGTAATAAATAATTTTCATGTAATGAAATTATTAAATACATATAAGGCTAGAATATTATATCAATTATTTCCATATATCGACCATATATGGATTAAGGAAAGACATATATGTCCATATATGAATTTTTTTATTTCCTTATATGAAATTGTTAAAACATATGGACCGTATATGGATCATATATGGGCCATATATGGGTCATATATTTTTCATTTTTACTAGATTCGGGATCATAACGATTTAATTTTTAATTCCGGAAGTGTTAGTTTTATGTAAAATGACGTAATTGTTTTTATTTTGATCTTTTTTGTTTTCTTTTGTTGGACGAAAAGAAATTTATGACCTTTCTTTTATAAATTTATTTAGAAAAAGATGACATAATCTTGTTTCATTTTTACTAGGGACCAAATACAAAAATAGATAATGTTTCACGTTAATTGTTTAAAATTAACGATTAAATTAAATTTATCTTGAATTAAGCAAACATTATTTGAACTGTTTTATATAGAATAATACAGATATTATAATATCAAAGTATTTAATTATTTTGATAACAGAATATTTGTATTATTATTCCTAAGTTTATTATCGTTCATTATAATTAACAATTATAAATTACCGGTATTATTATGAATTAAATTATGTATACTTTACTACCATTTTTAATTATTATGAAGATAAATTTAAAACTTAATCATTCATAAACAAGGTAATTAAACAATTAATTAAATATATTAATAAATTTGTATTTACATTCGGGTAAGGTGGACCGAAAACAATACCCCACGAGCGTTTTCAGACGAAAATAGCCAGACGAAGTACACGGTAACTACTTACCAATGCCAAGTGCACGGTCGCAGTTATTTTTTTGGACAAAAGCCAGCGTCTATTGCAAATTTCGTTCAATTCTTGCGGCCGCGTCGAGTCCTTTTTCGACCGCGCATTTGTCACTTGACTTGCAAAACAAATTACATCATACATCATTCCGAGACAATAGGCGAACGCGGCTGAAAAATTGTGTTTACTAATTACACGCGATTTTCTCAGGACAAAGTTAAAAGAAGCTTGTTGTGATGTTTTAAGTGAATGGTGGAGTTTTACATGTGAATATCTAATTAAATTTATATTAATAGTAATTACTATTTTACTAATGACACCTTTTCTCGAATTAGTACACTGAAAAAAAAGAAATATCATAAATTACTACACTATAAGCTCTCATTTTCGTCAGATTTTTTTCATCACTTTCGTCGGAAATGTTTCACCAATAATAACTGAATATCGATGGTGGGAAATTTAAACTTGCTTAATTTATTAATAATTGTATACAGTTTAAAACAGGTTACAACCGAAACAACCGAATAGAAATAACCAATGAAAATATACATGCGCTAAACATGTGCGCAATTGCGACCCAACGAAAATGAGAGCTTTCCGCTTTATATATTTATTTATTTACTTATTTTTTCCCCTGAATTCAAGAAAACATACGAGCATGCAAAACAGTATTGTAAAGAATCTGAAAAGAAGAATTTAAAAAAGAAAAAAAAAATAAACAAAACCCCAACTCTAACCGCTAGATAAAACAATCAAAGGTGCATCGACCGAGACGACGCGTCATCGCGTTATATCTATTACTCTTCCATTTATGAAAAATTCGCGTCGCATAATTCAAGCGCGATTACGTCGCTACAAGGAAATGCTTTATTTTCCATCCTCATTCGCTGCCCTTTTCTCGCTCGTTTTTCGCGACGAATTATGTAACTGCATTTTCGGGATAATTCGTTAAATTGACGACTAATTAATTCGTGTTTACGTCTCGCAAATTGGCTTTGACAATTGGCACAATGTCAAAGGTAGAGTAAATCTCGTCGTTACGTCAATTATGAATAATTACAAATTACAGTCCTGTATAAACTTTTGAATTTTTGCTGTGTTTCGACTTTCGAGTAGCGACTCTGTGGGATTCTGAATAATTATTTATTTTATAACAGTAACATTGATTAGATAAATTTTGAAAGGTAGATTAATGTAAAGAAACAAAAATAATAAACGCTATAATATAAAGAAGAAAAATTTCAATCTAAAAATGTTGACAAACAAGTTGTAGACAAATAACGTAAACAAAGAGTTAAAAACAAATAATATTTCTTTATTTTAAGTGGTAATAAAATTCATTAGAAAACAATTAAATTAGAATTAACCCTTTCGCTTCGGCAGTCTGGTCCCTGTAAAAAATGTTGGCATTAAATGGAATAGAATGAAATTATGTTTTAATACCTAATTTTTAACAAGGATGAGTCAAAGAAAAAAGTCAAAAATATGTGAAGTATGCATGGTTGCTATCTAACCCTTCAATAATAACTATGCTAAATAAAACTACCTTTATTTTCAATACAATATGTATAATTAACATCTTTAATACGAGCGCTTATAAGTGGCGCTTTCGGACAAGTATTCCCGCGGGCGCCACCTATAAGCGGCGCTCGAAGCTAAAGGGTTAAGGAAGAGTCAATAAAAAAGGAAAAATGAAATCTAAAATTTGGTAAGAGTATCATACGATACCGGGATAGGTGGTGGAAGGGGTATCACGCCACGCATCAGACCATAACTCGGACAGATGTGATTTTCGAATAATGATACCTTATCGTGTGCGTATTTATGACAGACCGATTATTATGCCATTTAGGTTTTCGATTCGCTGGCACCGGTTTCACGCATTACATAAACATTCTATGATGTTTGACTATTGCGCAATAACGAGTCTCAACAGATGCTTTTAAAGTGTTGAGGAAAATTTCTACCACTTTTTTTTTCTCATCTTATAATGACTATTTACGATCTAACCATTCATCAATGTATTATTCTGTTTTTGTTTTTAAGATCAGGAACAATATGAATGTTAAGTTTGTTGACATTTTAATTAGTTATTTTGAATTTATGCACGGAAATGATAGAAGCATGAAAACTTACTGTGTTTACTAATATAAAGAAATTCCAAATTTGCTGTTTTGAATAATACAGCTTTAAATCTGTCTATTTCATTTAAATCCTTGTGGTCGAAAACAAGATTCTTTTTGATCACGGTTAAAAACGAATTTGCATATGTTTGGAAAAAAGATTATCTCTTTGAAATTCACTATTTTGTAATAAAATGCTGCTTCTTATGTTGGAAAGGTTTACGTACATTATTAGATATATATATATATTGCTTCAAACGAGCCAATGGTTAACTGATTTCAGTCGTGTTTACAAAAAAAACAACTAATAACGCAAACCGTTTACGTGAATTATCCGAACTGTTTATGTAAACAGGGAATTCATTTATTTTAAGGAAAACTAGGGACATTTGTATTCGCGCTTAAATACAAACTTGACACAAATTACGTAATTCATATTAATTCAATTTATTAAAAATTGTTTCAGATGTATATCCGTCTTTTAATTACTATTTTTTAAAAGCAAATACACTAGCATTGAATATTATTTATAAATAAAACATTCATTTAAAAAAAAAAACAGTAATTTTTATTGAAAAGCAGATATACATCTCATACATAATTAAAAACAGGATTTTTTTTCCCTCTATATTTATATTAGTTATTGTTTCCCTTTAATATTCTTTTCGTTGATTAAACTCACAGGGTAAAGAATAGGGGAAATAAATACATTGTCATGAGCGTGCTGGTAATAGAGAAAAAAACTTTAATGTATCGTTACTTAATAGATACATATAACATAATAACGTTACAGTACTTCTTTGATGTCGATTTTTATTATTTAATTCGTTTGATCGATCACGAGCATATATGCATGCTTAATTTGCAGTTTTTCTACAGTTATCGTGTAATGTAGCACATTGCAAGCTACTTGTTCGACTTCTTTACTTTGAAGGTTTCCTTACCGAATGACGTATCGCAGGTTGCACTTTCCAAATGCGTGATCGAAATTCTCTTTGTTTCCCACGTAAGGCACAAAGCTCGATCCACGACAAAGGATCACTTCGAAATAAATAATAATGAAATGAGAAATTCAGTTGCAAATGCGTCGGATTTTTTTGTTTGTTTTCACGAATGCCCTTGTCACACTATCCACGTTTGTTTCTTTCTTTTTTCTTATTGTTTTGTTCATTGGACAAATTAAAAGTATCAATTGCATTGTTGTTATTGTAAATAAAATTTTATTACGAATAAGAGTTAATTGGAAATTGACTTTGCAAGTAAATAATTCATATTTTTTTATCAATTTCTTTATCTTTTATTTTTTCTCTTTTTTTTTGAAATTTTGAGGAATTACATGCAAACACTAACATGTAAACAAATAGAAATTGCAAGAGTGAAGGATAAATCATAAAAATGAACCTACAAGCATTTTGTCTTAACATATTTATTGGTATACGTGTGTATACGTGTATATATATTAATATATATTAACTTTTATTTCCTCTAAACATAAAATATTGGCTTTAGTTCTATTTTCACGGTAAATAAAATTCCGTTCTTGATTCGGTAATAAATATATTTACAAACTTAAAATCATTTATTTCGTCGTTAAGTAACATACTGTTATGTGTACTATTATGTTGGTACAGTGATATGTTTATAATGTTTTAATTACAAACTCCAAATTAATTGATACAACATTGTGTTGAGCAATAAAAGTTTCCATGCTTAAATCGATAAAAAAAATGTAATGGAAACACAATAATAGAAAAAACTAAAGAAAAATACATTGAAATGTCGTATATTAACATGAATAACTTATTAAACGGTAAAAAAATAATTAATGCTCGACTGGGGATGTATTTCTTACTATAAGTAAGTGTAAAGAAATAAACCCTGATAACCTCCGATTGTGTAAGCAATTTACATGAAATTTACATCAACGTACTTCCGTATTGTCCTGGGAGATTTGCATACATCGTACCAAATAATTTGTTTATTTGTATTTTTTAAGTAATATAAATGTTTTTTTTTTAATAACAATTGGAAACTGTATTAGTTTTGTATTACCCTAATAAAAATGGAATATATATGGTCCATATATGTTGTAACAATCTTATACAAGAAAATAAAAAAATCATAAATGGACATTGTTTTTACTTAATTCATATATGGATATGTTTTTCTTAGTCCATATATGGATATACATGACCGATATATGCTAATAATTGATAGAATATTCTAGCCATATATGCTTGCAATAATTTCCATGTGTTGAAATCAGTTATTACCATATACGTCCATATATGAATTAAGAAAAAACACACATGTCCATATACTAATCATTTATTTCCTTATATGAAATTGTTAAATAAATACGGACCATATATGTTTCATTTTTACTAGAGTATTTTATCATCAATTCATTTGAATTGGTAATTGAAATTCGAATGTAAGCAATTTATGTAAATGCACATGCCCAGTGAGAAGGTAGATTTGCATAACTTGCATGAATTTCGCGTTTATAGAATATTTATGTTAATTTTACATCAACCTAGCTATCGAGGATTAAAAATTAAATCGTCACGAACTAGTAAAAATGAAATAGTCCATGCATGATCCATATACGATCCATATATCGTTCACGTATGATCCATATATGGTCCATATATGATCCTTATACAGTCCATATATGGTCTATATTTGTTTTAACAATTTCATATAAGGAAGTAAAACATTCATATATGGGGACATATACTTTTTCCTTAAACCATATGTCCATATATGATTGATATATGGACAATAATTGTTATAATATTCTAGCTATATATGCATTTAATTATTTCCTTATATGGAAATCAATTATTGCC
The DNA here is from genome assembly GCA_022817305.1 of Leptoteleia sp. ZL-2020. NCBI lineage: Eukaryota > Metazoa > Arthropoda > Insecta > Hymenoptera > Scelionidae > Leptoteleia > Leptoteleia sp. ZL-2020. The sequence goes on along the minus strand of JABFPN010000003.1, from coordinate 82,261 downwards.
ATATATCGACTATATATGATCATATATGGATTAAGAGAAGACATATATGTCCATATATGAATTTATTTCCGTATATGAAATTGTTAAATTACATATAGAGACCATATGTTTTTCACTTTTACCAGGGGAGTTCATAAACAGATTTATATATCGTGAGACATTAGTATTTATTTACAAAATTATGTTGAATGCACTAAGCCAGATATGCTTGGAATATATATGATTATCGCAACATTTTCTCAACAGACGTTTGTAATTTGAAAACATAAGGCAGTGATTCTAAAATTACTAACACTGATAGGACAAATAAAGTCTAGTTTAAAAAATATTTACGTATTGTTTATAAATAGAGTTTATTTTCCCGACCACGAGGAGTGAAATTGCAATCGTTCTACTTCGTCCAATGTTGATAACGTAACCACAACAATGCGAGTCACTTTTATTTATGGTACTGAAAAATGAAGCGTTTTCAAAATACTGCATGTAAACTTTGTTTTTGTTTTGTATTCACATCCGGTTTTAGGTTCCTTTGGATGTAAACAGATACTATGATTGTTTTTATTCAATTAATTTAACCCTTCAAGTATTTACAAACATGGCTCTTTTATATGCTTCATTCTTCAATTTTATCTTTTATTTACGTAGCCTTTCTTTAGGAATTTCAATTTAATTGTACTTTACGGTATCTGAAAGCATTGTTTCTCAACAATTGTAAGTGCTAACGCAAACAAAAGTTTCAACAATGCTTGCAAAATGCATTATAATAGTAAGAAAAAAAGAACGAGCGATACCTTATGCATTCGATTCACTAACACAAGTCGTACTTTATCATATTTTTCTCGGTATGCTGAAGTTTATGTATTCATCGCAATTTTTCATGATTATTAAAAAGTATAGGTTGAAACGTACAGTTCATTCGAAATATATTATAAAAAATATAAAAAATAAAATTTTGAAATATTGAGCTGGTTTTAACAATGTTATATTATAATTGATTGTACCTCTATTAAAAAAAAAAGTTACGAAAATTTTCAATCATTGACATAATAAACATTCGTTTTACCTAAAAATCTGTATTTTGTCGACATTTTTTTGGAAGAAATGAATAATTTACTTATCAATCTCACACTATTTTTTATTAAGTAAACTAATTATAATGAATCATCGTCCCTCAATCCCCTCCCAAGCACAGTTCTCTTTGAAATATCTCAAATTTGCAAGTAAAAAATGTCCATGTTACGTTGCTATCCCTGAAAACACCCCCTCATCTCTCATTCCTCCTCTCCCAACTCCCTCCAAAATCATCTCGAAATCTTGAAAATAAGACAGCGAAAAGAAAGTAACAAGGAATTGATCATCGCGGGATAAATCGCACGAAAGCGGGCGAATTGACAAAAGGCTTAATTTGATTGCAGGTCTGCGAGTCGCGCTGCGGTCACGTGGGAGCCGTTGGACTATCGACCAGCGCGGCGATTGGCCCGGGTGACACGTGACGGAGGGCCGAGCGGGGCGCCACCTCGCGACTCGCGTCTTCGACTCCGTCGCGTTCGAGACAAAGGCGAGTGAGGCAGTGCACGCGCAGTACCGAGCTTTGACAGCTGTGTTGGTTTGATGGTGCGCGCAGTCGCGATGCCGCATCGACGTTGAACGGTTCGTTGTCACAGTCGAGCTGTCATACGCACGTCCTGACAGCCCAGTAAGCACCGCGAACGAGCGTCTCGAGCGTGCAAAATTCAAGCCGAACGTTAGAGCGAGAGGAAAGGCGAACACGAGGAAACGAGGAGGACAAAGGAAAGAAGAAAAGGGACGGAAGGTGGGAAGTTGGTAAAGGACGCAATTGGAGGAGGACCCGATCGAAGGAACAGCGAATCGGGGAGGAACACGAAACCAACGAGGGAGAGGGCAAGTGAGAAGAGCTGTCAATAAGTCGGTGGGAAGGTCCGTGGAGGGGGACAGTAAGATGTACAGTATGAACTATATCGGCAAGTTCATCAGCAATTTCCGGGACTTTTACAATGAAATCAACGCGGCCACCCTCACCGGGGCGATCGACGTCGTGGTCGTCGAGCAGTCCGATGGCTCCTTCACCTGCTCGCCCTTCCACGTCCGCTTTGGCAAGCTCGGGGTGCTCAGATCCCGCGAGAAAGTGGTGAGTTGCGCGGGTCCCGTCAAACGTTCAATATTCGCAATGCCACTAACGTAACGAGCCCGTTGGGCCTGCGCTGGTGGTTTCCACCAACTTTACCATCTGTCAACAATAGGATGACACTTTTATTGCTTCGACATTTTACATCTTTTCGTTTGTTTGCTGTGTTGCCAACCCTATCCTGGAGTATAACTGAATACAAGATTAAAATAAAAGCTGTATACGTGAAATAAAATACAGTAACGCAATATAAGCTTTTGCTTAACTTGTGTTATTTAATGTTAGTAATAATTAAAAGCGCGTACGAGGAAAAATTATAAATTGTATACTGAGAAAAATTATATAATGAAATTTATTATGTTATTAATAATCTGCTCACAAGTGGGTATTTGTAATAGAATTTATTAATAAATATAATAAAATAAATACAATTAGTAAATATTTATTAATATATAGTATACATGTAATAGTGTAAGGATGTTTTGAAGAAACCAAAAAGTATATGTAGCATTATTTATTATATTGATTGATAAATTCTATGACAAGTTATGTGATAATCGTTACGTTTCGTCCCAAATTTAATATATAATTTTTCTCAGTGTGAATCTACAGTTAAAACTGTAAAGGTTGGCTGTACACAGTTTGTTTGCTATTTAATTCCTTTTCATTCACTGTTTACTTTAATTTCACTTTCAATTTAGTTTCGTTCTCGCAGTCGCCTTTTTTTTTAGTTCATCTTTTATGTTTTATTTACGTTTAAGTAAAATTTTTTTGCGTTGTGGCATTGCACATGTATTATTAATTTAGCGTGTACAATTTAATTATACTAAACGTAGATTAATATCTAATTGGTTATGACTTCTTAATTATTATATTATTAACAATTTCGTATGCTTTTATCATACATGTATTTCATTTTATGACGCATTACATTGCTTAGGTTTGCAAAGCAGTTTTGGCAAGCATAATTACAATTCTCATAATCAGCAGAAAGTGTTTTTAATATGAATTTGATTTATATAATCCGTTTGTGTATAATATAATGTGGCAACTGTTCAACAAAATTTGAATTTCGCAAATGACAATATCAATTGTTCGATGCAAATTTCATAAGTGTGCTTTGCACAAAGCAACGAGAATTAATTCATTTACAAACACTTTTTTTTCTCTCTTCTCTTATTTGCTTTCGAGTGAAAAATGCATTATTTACTTGACAGTGATGTCATGTTCGCAGATCACGGCAAAACATAGTATTCACAATTGCTTGCTTCGCGGTCGATTGGAAATGTGTCAATTTTCAAAACACATTAGTGTATAAATTAGAGCCAAAGGTAAACAAAAAAATTGCCATAACATGTACGCTGTAAGGAAGGTCTTGGTTATCTATTTATAATTTAGTTTATTTTTATTTTATTGTATGATTTTGATTTACTTGTAATTATCATTATATTTAATTTCTATTATCATTAAATAATTCAACGGTTATTAATTTATGAAATTATGGAAATAAATATTTGCAGATAATGAGTAAATACAAATTTTAACAGGAGGAAAGTTCAATCTCAAGTATTGATTTATTATAACGTATTATGATTGTAATAACATGAGGTCTCAATTATTTTGCTGATAAAACACGATTACTATCAAACAATTGATATTCCATAAAGTTTAAGGTGCATATCTAACATTGTGAACCATAAATGTTGCACAAGGCTTTTAATACTAATAAATCAACTGATAAGGAAGATTAATTTGAATTTTGATAAATTATCGATACATTTAAATTAACCGGTAGTTATTCTGAGTCATAATATATTGCGATCACTAATGCAATTATTAATCATATTCTCTTGTTTTGTATCAAAATGTTTTGTAGAAGAAAGCAATTTGTATTAATTATTCGCGAAAAAAGTTAAATTATTGGATTCCATGTAATCCAATTGTGATGAGTCCAATTTTAAATAAGCCTCTTATTATTTACAGTGATTCTATGATACGTTGGTTGAATTATTAATCGAAACGATGACAGCTAATTTTTTTTTTCTCCTTTCTTCCTTCCTTTCTGTATAGGCAATAGTAATTTATTGATGACGTTAATAAACAATGGAAATAAATGTGTTTCTTTTTTACTTATTTTTTCAAACACGAACATTTATACTATTTTTATAATACTTCAAATCATTAATGAACAAATTATCTCTATTAAACAATTATCTCAATAATAGCTTCTGCTTGTATTGAGATTTACATAATGATTGTTGATTAACTGACGAGCTGTGATTAATCTCTTTTTTTTATATTATTCTAAAGTAATATAAAATTTTGTTAATTTTTGTTTAAACATCAAATTGCAATGTTGTGAAGGAATTTTGAATTTTATTAAGTAAAATATAAACAATTTCCGCAGAAAACACGTAACTCTGATGTCAAATCTGCCAGTAAGAAATCTGTCGTTTCATGATTCAAAGTCCAAATTAAATTCTCGAATCGTCGATTGTGCTTCAAAGTGCAATTTTTACAATTTTAAAAAGTATCCCAAAAATTTGAGCAGCATATTAATCTAATTGACTTTTTTTATCGTTTATTTATTTTTTTTATTTAATTGACGAAGCTTTTACGTATTATTGCATTATATTATAAATAATTGTCATAATTTGTTTATAATGGGAAATAAAATTATATATTATCTATTAACAATTAATCAAATCATTTCTTTATACTAAATATTAAGCAATAATTTGGTACTTACTTTCTTATTAATATTAACTCTTTGTATTTAACATTGAATTAGTATTTAATATTTAATCCTATCTTAAATTACTTCAAAGAAATAAAATAACAAACATTGGATGAACGTTTGAATAGAACATTACATTCAAACGAATTTATTTTATTTAACGACCGAACGGAAATGAATTATGTAATGGAGAATGCTCGATGCCAAAACGCGGGTTGCAGACGTAAAATCAATTTCTTTGGTAGAAATTGAACTTTGATTTTTGACTATATGTAATTAACGGATTGGACCGTCACTTATTTACACGTCAAAAATAGCTCGGGAAAGCGTGTTTTACCGCAGCATAGTCGACTTAACGATGCAAACGGATTTGCGAAGGCGTGCTAACTTAAATGAGATTATATTTAATGCTGGATATTTATAAATTCGCGATAGGCATAAAATCGATTACGGGTTATTTTAAGGACAAGATTTCAGTTTGCCAGTTCCATCAGTAATTGTAAATAAATTTGTTTGGAAAGCAATCTCTTTGCGCAATTTCTTTAGCATATTATTTATATTTTTTATTAATTTTTAAATCATTAATCCTGATGCTTTTAAATTTGGATCAATTTACTAAATTTATTGAGAATTGTTATTAAACTGAGATTGTATTAAATTTATATTATATTAAAGTATCATAAATCATATTTATACCATTGATATGAAAAGTTGTATTATAAAAGTGTAATATTACAATCCTTTATCTATTATTAATTGTAAATTATTTAATTTTAAATCGATGTATGTTATATATTGTAGAAAGTTATATCTTTTTTTGTGAAAAGATCGTAATTCATTCATCACTTATATAGATAGTTTGTGACAAATTAATGTAGTGATTAACATCTTCTTTCGCAGGTGGACATAGAAATAAATGGGGAGCCTCGTCAGATTCACATGAAATTGGGGGATTCTGGCGAAGCGTTCTTCGTTGAAGAAGTATACAACAGTGGTTCTCCGAATGATTCAGAAATACCACCGCATTTAGCTTGTTCTCCAATCCCTAATGAGAGTTGCTTTCCTATTAGCAGGTATAAACAAGTGAAATTTTAAAATTATTACTTGAATAATAATTATGAAAAGTTACATCATGTTTAACCATTCAATTCAATAAATATTTATAGAATGCCCTAAAGACAGTGTGTTTTTAAATTATTATTATTATTATCATTATTATTAAGATTCTAACTAATAAATTAGAGAAACACTAAAGCTTAGATTATAACTATCTTTTGCCTTATCAAGCTAAAAGTCTTCAAATTTTTTAATTGCATTAAAATTTTAATTAACTTGAACCTTCATTTGCTAATAAAATAAAATATAAAATGTACCAAACTAAAATTTGTTCCTTCAGCCGCTTCAACTTACTCTCTGATCTACCTCAAGAACAACATGAAAAAATACTCAGGGACTCGGTGCTGTCGATTGAGAATGAGAAATGGGAGCAAATGTCCGCTTTGCCACAGGAACAACGTGAAAAGTTCCTTGCCGAGCAGTTCTCCGATCTACCAGTGGAACACCGCGAGAAATGGTTACAAATTGCATCGCTCACCGCGGAAGAGCGGGACAAGATTTTCCGCGAGTGTTACGGCAAGATCTCAACTGCGCAAAAGCAACAGATGATTCGTGAACAGTATTCTGCGCTGAAAACCGAAGACAAAGAAAAACTCTTTAAAGAGAATTTTCCAGAACTTCCAGCCGATCAGAGGCAAAAGTTCGAGGAAGCTTTGTTGAGCGTAAATTTGAAGAAGGATGCCGAGGAGAAAGGTAAAATGATACAATAAATAATACGATATCTTGTATTTGCCATCAATTTTTTGAACATTACATAATATTGTGTTGTAATTGTGATAATTATATTGGTATATGGCAATTAATGAAATTCATATGGGAGTTATTAAATTACACTAATAATTCTTTTAGTGTAATTTATTTACGTTTAATTTAATTACTTTTTTCACATTTTAATAAGTGTATTTACAAGGAAATAAATCTTCATAAATTTAATAATAAATCGATGTTTTCAAGTTTTAATTAATAATGTGACTGCAGTAGAAGAAGATGAAACCGAAGAAATCTTCGACATGGACAACGTGAATGAGGAGGAGGTAAAGCCAACTCCGAAGTCGTTTGTTGCAGTAACTTCGACGGATAGAATTCGTAAGATAAGTGTTGTAAACAACGACTTTCGGCCGATAAGTGAGGATCCAACATTCAGAAGAAAGTCCAGCGACGATGGCAATAGCAATAAGAACAATTCGAAAGATGAAACCGTGGAGGAATCAAAGAACAGTTCAAAGCGGAAGAGGAGGAAGAAGAGTGTGATGAAGAAGAAGGGCTCGGCTAGGAAAACGAGCAATGGGAGTAGCAGTCAAACGGAAGTCAGCGAAAGCGAGGCCGTTGCTACTTGCGAATCACAAAATGAACCCGTAAATATCAACATAGTTTCCTTTCTTAAGTCCAATTGTTCGTTACAGCGAAGAAAGAAAATGTTAATTCTGGATTTATTATACCCTAAATTTCGTTAAATCTTAATGAATATTAAACTCGCATTGTTTCATTTTTTTTCTTTTTATTTAATTTGGAATTCTTTGTTATACATGTGATCGTGATGAATTTAAGTTCGCGGTTGTAATTTACTTTGTATGCTTTTTTTTATTCATTATTATTCTTGAAAAGAATCTTTTATTTTTCGCCATTGTATAATAATTGGTTTATTTGTCGAAGATATTGAAGGGTCCAAGTCCAGTGACAGAGGTCGAGACATCAATTAGCACCTCTGAAATAGCATTTTCATCGTTCAATGAACCCACGCCGTTACATCCAGAAACGAATTTCAACTTTTTCAGCGATACTGAAGTAACCAAGTAAGCAAAAACCAAAATATCTTTACTTTTCCACTTGTGTAAAAATTGCTTATTAAAAAGGAATAGAAAAGCATTCGTTTTTTTATGCGAGTTAAACGTTTTAATGATTATTATTTCTTTTTGATTTATACATTCACAAACTATAATAACGATTTTAATAAATCATAGTTCGAATTCTTTTCTATTTCAAATAGTTTTTAATTCATGTTAAATTTTATTTTCCTTTAGAATGAAGTATTAAATGTTGTTGCATTCCAATTAGTTGATTGAAATTAGTTGTCACTGTAGAACTCATTTCTTTAAAGTATTGTTTCTGTTTGTGTAAAACAGTTGTGAAATCAGTTTCCTATGTGATTAATATGTATTTAATTAAAGGTGTCTTGTAACATGCGTGTAAAAAAATGAAGTAATTGATTTATGTTTGAAATTGTGTATGTGTGTAATATTTAAATGGTATAAGAAACAATACGAAACTGTCATATGACCGGTTATTTTTGGTCTTGTGGTGAAATGAACATTTTATCAGTTTTAGATAAAAATTGTATAATTTTAGTTCCTCTACCGTGTATGCATTTAAAGTAGAGCTTTTCATTTACTTTATTTCATGACACTTGAAACACAAATTAAACTCTTTTTCCTCTAATAATAATACTCGGTTCATTGAATGCTATCTATATGAACATTTTTAATAAAAATAATGTACAATATAAATTATTTAGTGTATTTTTTTAATCGTATCTTAAAGTTGATCACATAAACATTTGAAAGATGTTAACTTCAAAAAAAATTGTTATTCATTTTTTATATTTTTCAATTGTTACATGAATATTTATTTAAGAAACGTTTAACATTGATGCACTAATCATCGCTAAGAAAATTGTCAATTTGTAAAAAAAAATATAAAATTATTTGTCCATGGAATTAATAGCTTTTTTTAACATTATTCCGTTTTAATGTATTCAATTGATTAATGACAGACATAGTTACACTGAAGACATAAATACCCCCACCACACACTCCACAGAGAACCACGATTATGAAAATGATGTCCGTGTGATGTTATTACGGCATAAATCAAATGTGATAAGCATACGATTCTCATTTTTAGTTTCAACGTGATATAAATATGAAATCACAAAAGTGATATCAACATCAAATCACTAGCATATCACAGTAGTGTCATAAATGCATCACAATAACGTCAGAAATGACACTGTGATGACTTATCTTTAGGAATCGAACCTTGATCCAATAGGCGCGAATCTAATACTAGACTTACTCGATTAAATACTTACTAAATTAATTGAGATTCAACAAGATTTGCGCTTGTAAGAGGTCTGCTTCCTAGCGGCAGTAATAGCTTATAATTAAATTAACTTAAAATTAAATTAATGGTACAATTAAATTAATGGTACAATTAAACTTATAATTAAATTAATGCTAAAATTGAATTGAACATATTTATATGTGTTAAAAGTAACCTTAATGTGATGCATTTGTGAAATTACTATGACATTCTCATGACTTCGTATAGACATTGCTTTTGTCACATGGAATTTTTGTCACACTGAAACGGTAAATGAAGATCACATACTTGTCACAAACGATCCACATATGACACTGCATGTAACATCGCAGTGACACCACTGTGATAATCGTGGCTGTCCGAATGGGGTACCTTATGATTTATTTTCGTACTTAGCGTTTGTGGTTGTAACATTTTTGTTTTATTTTCACCCTTAAAAGGAACCGGGATTCCAGGCCATGTTCGCCGGTGCAGTCTGACACAGAGTTTGAAATGTGCAAGATTGGACAGGAAGATGTGGAGCTCGATGCTGACAAAAACCATCAACAGAGCTGGCGCTGGGGCGAGTTACCCAGTCCTCCTCCCGAGTCTACGCTCTCATCGCATAAGAATTCCATTAATAATACTTCAGCAACCGCAGCACCGCACGACAGTTAGTATCCTTATTGTTCATCATATAATACATGCCCCTTTTTTATACACATGTACATGTATATATGAAACGAAACACAACTTTTCCACACATGTGTCCACGCATTTGTACAGCTGTATTTATTGTGATATTGAACCTTCTAAAAGAAATGTCAATGTTTATTTATTAATTAATTTTGCATGAATTCAGATTTACACAGTTCACACACATTCACACAAATTCCCAACCAAAAGTTCAAAAGAATCGTTAGCTCTTTGATTAGATGAAACTCGTAACAACAAATCCAACCGCTTAACTATTATTTTCGACTAACACCAACGCTATTTGCTCTTTTTGTTTATCGCGCGAAACAGCGGAGGCACGAAGGTCCATGCTCAGCGGCATGTTTTCCTTCATGAAGAAGACATCCCGTGTGCGACACAATCCAGAATCCGAGGGCATCTACCTTAGCGACCTCAACGCAGAGGAACTGGACCCAGAGGTTGCCGCGCTTTACTTCCCATTATCCCACCGCGGCACCAACAACGTCAAAGGTACTCACCCGCTTCCGCTTCCTCTGTATTTCTTTTCTACGTTACTCGCTAACGCCATTTGTGCTGGGATTGTGTGATGTAACCGACTTCATGTAGTGAATCAATACTTTAGAATCGAGTATTCAGTCGTCCGAGGGATGACAGCGATGCATTATTTGTATAAATGCAAAAGGATTAAATTTTTTTTTCAATATTCATGAATGCTTATTAATGCATTTAATGATTGCAGGATTTGTGAATATTTTTTGTAAATCGTACATCTAGACCAAATAATTCACATTTATTTTCACGTGCATTGCAATATTATTACGCATTTAACATTAATTCAATTAACAACAAATCATGCTAATTTTTTGTCCAAATACAGCAATTATATATTCGTATTTTAGCCGAGAGAATTGTTACATTTTGGTTGAATACTATCAGTGAGAGTCGAGTATATTCATTTTTTCATTGTATGTAATTTCTCTTCATTATTTCTCCAAATTTTCTTACTATTCATAAATTCTTAATAATACTTTATTAACACATATAGGTGGATCATTGGTTACATTAATATCTTTTATGGAGTAATAATTTCTATCGAATACAGTTGTCACTAAATATTTGTCCCAAGAGTGTATTTAAACTTTTAAAAAATATTGATCGTCTAAACTTAATAAAAAAAACTAAATTTGTAATTTAGATAGAAAAATAGCAGACGAAGAAGATACAGAGTCTGGAAATGGGCCAAGTTTGCCGCAGAGTCCGAATAGTGTAGAAGGCGCAATTGGTGGCCCAAAGTCATTAGATAGTGATTTTGAGGAGCCAAAACACGCTCTTTTCGATCAAAATATCGAAATCAGTATATCACTATGCGGGTGTCCCGATTCTGAGAATGGTCCATCCGAAGAAGCATTCAATCGGAATCTTCTTCACTTCGAGGACGTTTGCGCGGATCCAAAAGTGTTCGAAAATCCAAATCTTGTTGTGAAGATAAATGGCAAATTCTACAATTGGGCGAGCGCTTGTCCCATTATAATGAGCCTGGTGGTGTTCCAACGTCATCTGCCTCAAAGCACTATTGATGCGCTCTATTCGCAATACATGCAGATGCCAGTGCATGATGATAAGAAACAACAGAACAATGGAAAAAGTGAGGTCAGAAGCTACAGTTCCTGGTTCTCTTGGAGGCGGTCCAGTCAGCCTTCAAAGAAATCTCAAAGTGGTAAGATTTGGTATTGATTTTAAACAGCGCTTCAAACGTTATCTGGATGGATTCCTTAGAAGCACATGTTTAAATTTAACGCCATTTTGAACGTTTGAATTTGCATTAGCCATGGATTAACTTGTTTATTGTTTTAGATTATTTTTTAAAAACAGTTTTATCGTATGTTTCACCAGATGGTGCTACAGAACAGCCAGTGGAACCATCTGTCGAAGTCAAGGAAACGGATGTAACCGATGGCAGCACTACTATTGTGTAAGTTTATAAAATTATTAAAGTACTATTAAATGTTTAATGTTTGTTTGACTGTACAGAAAAATATTATTATATTTGTATACAGTTGAATCTTTTAAGAATTAAGATTAATTTAAATTACTTTTAATGATAGGGAAGAGAAAAGTGAAGATAACACAGCGGAACAAATAATGGTGACCGTAGAAGAGGCAACTACTGCGTCAGAAATTACAGAGACCCTACAGAGCTTTCCTAGTTCTGCCGAGGAAGAGGTCTTAAAAACTGATAAGGAACACGAGCAAGGCGAGGGCTACAGCGGCAGTGAAGATTCTGATAGTAATCCCAATTCCAAGCAAGGCATTAAAATTCCAATTGAGAGACGGCCCTATTATGAACCTACAGAAAAGTATAGGAAAACTTTACGGTTATCTTCAGAACAAATAGTTAGTTATTACATTTATTATTCAAAACAAATTAAGCATATCTAAACATTTAAATTAGAACTATTTAAAATTAGTTAATAAACAAGAAATTATGTCTAGTAATCTTGACAAATTTGTTAATTAATTAATGATAATACACACTTGGGTTACTAATTATTTATCTGTTTATTACTATAGGCAAGTTTGAACTTGAATGAGGGCGCGAACGAGGTAGTTTTCAGCGTGACAACAGCATATCAAGGCACAACCCGGTGCAAGTGTCACATTTATAGGTGGCGCTGGGATGACAAGGTTGTTATCTCGGACATTGATGGCACGATCACCAAGTCTGATGTGCTGGGACACATCTTGCCAATCGTCGGAAAAGACTGGGCGCAATCTGGAGTTGCGCAACTTTTCACGAAAATTAAAAATAATGGTTATAAATTATTATACTTATCGGCTCGTGCGATTGGCCAGGCACGAGTCACACGCGAATACCTTAAGAGCATCCGACAGGGTGACCTCTCGCTACCAGAAGGTCCACTCTTGCTCAATCCAACCAGTCTCATATCTGCGTTTCATCGCGAGGTAATCGAGAAAAAGCCTGAGGAGTTCAAGATTAGTTGTCTCAGTGACATTCAGGCACTGTTCCCAGAGGGCTCAAAACCTTTCTACGCCGGTTATGGCAATCGTATCAATGTAATTATTAGTTTATAACAGATTTTTATAGCTTATAGCTTAAAATTCATTTATTTTTTTATCTTATTATTGTATGTTATTAATTTTATACCAATTACATTTTAATTGATATTAAAGAAGAAACAAAAACATTTTTCATAAAAACACTAATTTATGTAAATAATTTTTTAGGACGTTTGGGCATATCGAGCAGTAGGAATTCCTATTATGCGCATCTTCACAATTAATCATCGAGGTGAACTAAAACATGAACTCACGCAGACATTCCAGTCTTCGTAAGTTGAATGTCCACATTTTAATTATACTTTATAAAACTAAATTTAATTTAGTTTATCAATTATTATGTTATTCAAATTAATCGCTTTCTCGTCACATCCCTGATCTCTTCCATTTTGTTATAATATTTTTAATTTGACTAATCTGGCACATTATAATTCTAAATTGTCTGAATTTGTCGCATGTACAAATTACTCTTTCTCTGCATGGATGGTGTTTTTTTTTATTTTTTAAACTTATTATAAATGCATTACACAACATTTAAATTTGTCGAAGATAAATTTTGTATAATTTACTTTAATGGGTAAATAGAATTTAATGCATTTTTCGACAAATGGCGATGATAATTGAGATGGAAAATAGTGGATGGTAAATTCATTTTCGTTATGAATTTTGGGTCGTTCATTCAATATCCATCTTCCATTCGAATCACAGGCATAATATACAATTTTTCACTTGTCACGAGTTTGGAACTTCATTGGTGAAAACAATAAACAGTGGCGGTTTTTTGATAGTCGGGTTATTTGTGTGATTACAGCTACGCATGTCAGAGTGATATCGTCAATGAGTTGTTCCCACCACTTGGCACCCGTTCTTCTGAAGCTGAAACCATAACTAGTTGAAAGATTGTCTATCTTATTAAACGAATAGACTGTAGATAGTATATTATTTAAAAACGCAATGAATAATTGCACAAATATATTTTTGTATTATTAGAAAGAAAATTTAAATTTTGTTTTATACTTTTGGACTTTGAACATTAAGTATTAATAAAAATAAGTAACTTTCGGTTATTTTTTTATGATGTCAGATTATTAATAAGTAGTAAAATTATTAAATAAATAAGTATTTAATTGTTAAAAGTATCATGTAATAATGATGCAAAAATGTAAATAATGATGCTCAAAATTAGTATTATTTTTACACGAGTTCCAAAATAATGATTGACTGTCTCTGTATCGCAATTCGTTGTTCTGTTTTTATTATTGTTGTAAATTAGTATTGTTTGAATAATGTAAATCAGTTTTGTAATCCGTTACATAAGGTATTTGGTTGCAAGTCTCCTACAATTCTTCTTATAATTTATAGGGTAAGCACATATTGGTAACGCGCCACCTCTATTTCTCTTTTCTTCTGAGTTATCTGTTTTGCACGAAACTGCTTGTTAAGTGTTTTCTTTGCCACTTAATGAATTTTCCAAAGCACAAGTTTTAAAGTGTTTGCATGGATAATTGTCGTTAATTTGTGTTCCTAATTTGTGCATGTTTCATTTATGATTATTGAGAATGCAATTTTTGTTTTGCAATAATAAAAAAAACATCATCCAAGCACCGATATTTACGATACATTTAGGACTGATGTGTATTACAATTCTTCTCAGAAAGCTATCTTCTGGAAATAAATTTGAACCTAATGTCTATATAGTTGATGAAACCATTTCTAAAAGATAGCTTTCTGAGAAAAATTGCAATACGTAAAAACGAATTTAAAAAATTCTAAGTATGTTTACATGTTAACATACGATTCTTCTTAAATTAATTTTTATTTTACAATATATTTAAACATATGTATTATTAAGAAAGTTGTGTTCATTTTGAGTGAGCCAACGAGCAACATTTCACCTTAAATTAGTTTTTATCGTTTATTTATAGTACATAATACATACATTGTTTAAGTAAAAATTGTGAAATTATTCAAATTATGTTGAAAAATGTAATTCTTCAAACCATAACTCGTCGATGTTACGGTCACAGACCATACACAAGGCTTTGTAATTTAAAAGAAATCTCTTTCTTTTGTGCATTATATACTATTAAAATTCTATATTAAAAAAACATTAATTATACAGATATGAAAAGTATAATACTTAACACATTAGTGTTTTTTATTAGATATTTTTTATATCATTAATTTTTATCAGTCCTAATTCTTTAATTCATCGAAAATCCTTATCATCTAAATCTATAAAACTGATATGTGAATTATTTCATATTAAATAAACTCAATTATCTTTCAGGTATTCGAATATGAGTTATATAGTCGATCATTTATTCCCGGCTCTTCGCGAAGATGCTGCTGAGGAATTTAGCAGTTTTGCGTACTGGCGCGAGCCTATCCCGGAAATGCCGAAGTCTCAACTGATGCTCGGCGAAGCGCAAGTCAATCAGTAAATAAGATGGGGAGAATAAAATATTTATAAGCAAACACAATAATTGCAACAGAATATTTAGAAATACGAAGGCGTTATAATGGCACATTCCAAGGCTGTTGATACTCAAAGGGTAACGGTAAAAATAAGCGAAAGCAAGAAGAGAAAGCCAGGAATTTAGATCGGATAAGTGGGAAAGATGATAATAAAAGCTACTAGCTTCGCTTCGGATCACCGATTGGCTTGCAAGGAAAAGGTTCAACACGGCATCTCTAGTCGTATTATTTTTGTTCGAGGCTTTTTTGGATTTAACGATTGTGATACGTAATATATACATGCATATATTTAGAACGAATCGTCATTCCACGAATCGAGCGCATCCTTGTTCCTTGAGTCGGTAGCATCTGCGCCACCTACATTAAAAGCGAACGATTCTTTTATTAATGTATTTTAATTATTGATTTTTCGGTTTTTTAATTTTCATCGATAATTAATGTCCATTTAATTTTTTTATTATTATAATTTTATTTATTTATGAAATATATGTTTTGATTAAAGAATTAAGGATTAATGAATTAATTATTGTTCTGCAATGTGATTTGATTAATTTGATCGAAATTCTTTTAAGAAAGTAATATGTGCGCGAAACTGTTGCCGGCTCGCGAGCTGAGAATCGCCGACGTTGAAAATCGCAGAGATGTTACCAAAGATTTTTTACGTAACTGTTAAAGTGCTTCTAAGCTAAAACAGCATAATGATTGTCAAATTAATAAGCAAGTGAATGCTAAAAGAAAATTATGCTGCTTGTCTTTTCACGTCGATCTTCGTCGCATTTAGTATAGCTTGCGTATCGATGCTATAAATCAATGATTATAAGTAAGAGAAAAGGATTACGATGGTAACGGGATGTAACGATCGTATAGATTTGTCTTCGGTGTACAATTTTTTCGTCATTTTGTAAGCGCAGTTCGACTTGGTCAACGCTGATTAGTCGCCAAAAAGTCGAACTGTTAAGTACGTTGTTGGTAAGTCAAAACAACGAGCAAACATTCAGTTCCTATATTTTTTCGTAGGATGTACTCTTGTGATGTGACAGCAATTGTGGTGCTTGTATTTTGGAGCTGGTGATTTATATAGAGATTTAAGAGTATGAAAAATTAGGGAGATCACGTGGAAGAAATAAAGAAGTAGAATCTCTGTATTTGAAACGATGATGGCAGAAATGTCACTGACATTTGTAGCGTTATAATTTAGCGAGAGGTGAATTGAGAGTTACCAGCTCCAATTTTATTGTTTTCTACACTTGATTCACGATTAGTTTTCGATTTTTATACGACGATTGTATTCCTAATCCGAATAAATCTTTGCCCTCTTGGATGTAAATTTAAGAGTGAACAGTTAATCATTATATATATATATATATATATATAATATAAATATATTATATATAAATATAAAAAATTATAGCTATGTTCACCTGTTATCAAAGAGGGTGATTAATTGACCGGAGTGGGAATACAAAATGAAATATTTCGCAGATCGTGTACATCTTTATTTATTTGTCTCAATACGAGTTATTGGTATTTCTATTTGTCGTATATTTTAATCATTAAAATTCATTCAAAACAATGACATTGTGGTTTTTATTTCAAACCTGCGCCATATTCCCATTTAACAAATTAATTTTATTAAGGAGTCCAAATCATCATCAAAAAGAAAGTTTGTAAAAAAGTAAATTTTATTTAAAAATATACATTAATTATTATTGCTTATAATATATATTTTATTCAAATTCATTTAGCAAACATCTTCATCACTTCACCAAGTTTTAATTGATTTTTACCACCATCTAATCATCATTAACGTTTATTAAAAGAAACAAATTGTTCCAATTACTTTGAATGCTGTTTATATCATTATTGTCATTAAATTTTTTCAGAAGGCTCTCATTTTTCTTTATAAAATTTTCTGAAATCATAATTATATTATTTATCATTGTTACACATTAATATATACTGCTCATTCTGTTGAATACATATATTGCATGCATCATATATCAGCTATTAGAAATATAACATTCTAGTAATAATGCAGGATCTAATGGCTTATGAAAGTCTGAAAAACTCCAAATCTTTCCCAAATTTAGCGATGTTTTTAAAATATTCCATCCAGATTTTTGAATAACGATATAGTTTCATGTAGAAATTTATTATCTGGTAACAACTGGAATGCCATGATATTGCCTTTGCTTTATTTTTTTTTTTTTTTAATAGTATTTCTTAATCTTTTTTTAATTATAGGAAATAAAAATACTAACCATTTGGTTTATTCTCAAATTGAAAGTGATGAGTGATAGATAAATCTTTAGAAAAGATTAAATTCCATTGACAAGTACAGTATACTTTTCTTGATTTTATATGATAAATTAAAAGAAAAAATCCTCCATCTTGGGATATGTAATCCTTTTTAACTTCTATGAATTGTTTCATTGCCATTTTATCTAATAGAAGTGAACGCTCCCTACATTTAATATTATATGTTTGTGTTACTGAAATTGACAAATATAATAATAGTTTTAATTGTAAAGGTCAATGCAATCATTATAAAATACTGATTAAAACTTATATTAAATAATAATTTTTCTGATTAAAACTAATGATTTGTAAGTAATAACCAAATTGTAAAATGTAGGCGGTTTTAATAAGAAAATAAAAAGTATCAAATCTGATGATATTGAGATTATATTTCTTACTTACTGTGAAGTAATAATTTCAGGTTATTCTTATCGGAACAAAATTTTATCCAAGCTCTCATTTCATTTTGAAAAAAAGCTTCTAAATTTAATACTTTAACTGAAAGGTTTGTGATATTATCCTAGAAATTGAATGAGTTACATTATCAGTTTCTTATTTTTTAAGTTGCACTATAAATTATACTATACAAAATGAGAATGTAAACATTATATAAATTTAAAAAAATATTACCTGCTCATCAACAGTAATTACTAAATCATATTTAATTGTATCCAATATAACTGTTGCATTAATTTGATATTCATCTCTTACAAATTTTTCTACTCTACAAAATAAATCTTGTAATAGATTTGTAATACTTCTAATATCATCATTATTTATAGTAGCGTTATTATCTGTTATATGTGTCTTGTTTAAACTGAAAGAAGTACATAATCATTATATTTTTTGGAATAATAGTAAATTATTAATGACATCTGTATATATTTAATAATTTTTTTAGAGCATATTTAATGATATATATATATGTAATTATAGAATCTGTATTATTATGTATTGTTTTAGGAAAAGATAGGCTTTGACAATATTTTACAAATAAAAGAATTTAACAAATAGAAATAAGTGAGAAAAAAATATTTAGAAAGGTATACAACAGTTTTGTAAACGTTAATAATTTTTTACAATAAATAAATAATAATAACAACAATTAAAATTATACACACGTAGATTCTTCTACATATTCCTCTTCCTTTGAATTTTGTAGCTGTTTCTGCAAGTTATTCATTTTCTTATCAATTAATCGTTGAAAATATTTCTTATAAACTATTAAATCCTTTAAAGTACTGTCATCCATCTTCTGTAAATACAAAGGAAACTAACAATGCTAAAAAATGAAAAAAAAAGATGTATTGTTTTATATATTGCAAATATGTTCAAAATATTTAAAGAAAGATTTAATACAAGTTATTTTAATAAAATTATCTAATTCTGTATAAAAGCTCCTATAGAAAAATTGATTTTAAATAAAAAGACTTTTATAGCTTAATGATAAAAGTTATTCAACTTGGTGAATTGAGAAGATATAAACAATTCATAAAAGCAC
This sequence comes from Leptoteleia sp. ZL-2020, assembly GCA_022817305.1. Taxonomy (NCBI): domain Eukaryota; kingdom Metazoa; phylum Arthropoda; class Insecta; order Hymenoptera; family Scelionidae; genus Leptoteleia; species Leptoteleia sp. ZL-2020. The sequence continues at coordinate 63,133 of JABFPN010000003.1, read as the reverse complement.
ATTGTATATGTTTTAATTCAGGTTACATGAATTAATCATAAAAATTAAATAAGGCATATCTTATATTACCCAGCAATACGTTTACAATATATGAATATAAGTTTACGAATATAAATAAAATATAAACATAAGAATTAAATCTGAAGTAATGAGACATGTTAGACTTACAATATTAAAATCCAGTTAGTGTATTTTGCTTTGTAAGTATAAGAAGTATAATATAAAATTGTTTGTATTAATTAAATTTCTTGTATAACTATTTTTGGTCGGAGAGTGGTTATTCTTTAGATTTTTAGTTGATATTCAAATATTTGTTTACGTTTCAAAGATATATGTTTGCCGGTTTTCCATAAACTACTGAAAATTATCATAGTAATCGCTTCATCATTTCAGACCTACAGCGGTATTTCGATCTCGCAAGGTTATTTATCAAGTCTGCTGTGACGGAGTTAGTGTCTTTTGTAATCATAATTTAATTAATTTATGTTTTATAATCTACGGACCAGAGCGCTATTCTGTGGACACGGGAGTATAATATGATTCACAAAAATATATGTACTGATGAATATTCTCAACGCATTTTGGAAAGTGCGATTTTTTTGTCGTCTGCTCGAAAGGAAGCAGCATTATCCAAAATACGTTGAGAATATTCATCAGTACACATATGTTTCCGAATCAAAATATTTTCCCGTGTCCATAGAATAGCGCTCTGGCCCGTAAATCATAAAATATAAATTAATTAAATTTTGACTATAAAAGACACTAACTCCGTGACAACAGACTTGATAAATCACCTTAAAAGACAAAATTTAAAAATCGGCCAACGTACGTCTATCCTATGGCATTGGGAGAATATTATTTAGTAACTAAAATTATTTATGCTTTTCAAATACGACGTGACTTTTGGAAATGAGTTTTTTAAGTTTTTGAACTTATAAAAAGTCTATTTCCAAAAGTTACCCCACAAAGCACAGTACAAATCTAGAGACTTTAATTTTCAGTGGTTTGAAGTATTTCACTCTTTGACCTTTCCTACTTTATTGACCCACAGAATCGGAAAGATGTCTTCATGATTGTAATTTCTGTGGTCAAGAATATGAAAAGTTAAATGAATTTTGTAAATAACATTCAAATTTAATATTGTTGTTATATAACAACAGTGGTACCTACTGCAATTTGTATTACTTATTTTATTTTTTATTGAATTTCTCAGAAACCAAAGGTAAAATATATATATATTATTTAATAGTTTACCATTGTTAGGTTAAATGATGTATTTTATTCAAAATATTTTATTAATTATAAATCATAGAATTAAAAAAAAATAAATTAATAAAACTTGCAATGATATAAGTGTATGTAATTATATTTTATTTCTTATTAATTTCTATAAAAGTAAGTTTTCGCAAAATTTAACTAGAGCAATACCTGTGTATACATTTGTTTGTATCAAGCAGATATATTGACGCGATGTAAATTTACATAGAAGTTATATTGATATTAATATATTAACAAAATCTACTAATTTTCTTTGTACAGATGGGAGAAAACAAACCATTATATATTTTTGGTAAAGACGTACGTGAAATTCCATGTTTTCGAAACACATTTTTGTATGGAATATCTTCAGGATTTGCTGGGGGACTTGCAGTCTTTTTATTTACAAGTAAACCAGCAGTTGCAATGCATTCTGGATTTATGACATACATTACTGTTGGTCTGGTTTACTGGGTGCAATGTAGGATGAAATATGTAAATCAGTTGTTCAATACAGCACAGCTTCAAGATATTATGGCAGATGAATCATTACTAAGGGGGACAGAAGAATTTGATGAAGAGTGTTTGGATAGACAATTCAAAGATGCTTGAATGTATTACTTTTAACATTAAATTTAAAAAAAAAACATATTTGTTATTTAATAATCATGGTTAGTAACTCATGAGCAAAAGATGAAATTTGTTTAATAATCAAATATATAGTTGATTATATATTTAAAATAAAAGAAGTTATTATTGTATTTGAATTCTTTTTATTATATTTTTACTTTTCTTTTGTTTAAATCAAGTGTTCATTAAATTAACACTGTTGTAATACCATATATTTTCAAAAAAAAAGAATAAAATAAAAATTTATTTTACATTTAATAGATAATTTTGTTAACTTTTATATATTAAAACAATATAATCCAGTTTCACTTCATTTATTCAACAGCACAATATTACAAATATTATTTCTCACATTGTTTATAAACTTTCATTGTATCATAACTTATATGTTCCAAGGAAATATTCATTGAAACAATTTACATTTATTAATTTTTGAAAATAATTTATTGGACTAAAAAAAATGTATATATAAACATATTATCCTATTGCAGCAATTGATTTGATATATATACATACTATGATGTACAACAATGTTTACATATATTATACTAAAGAAAAATAAGTTTTATCATACATTTTGATACTTGGGTATCATAAATTACTAAGATAGTTTCAGCATTCATAAATAAATTTAAATTGAGAAATTTTCTAAAATTTACAATAACAAAAATATAGTGTAAAAATCAAAGTTGAGAAGTTTCTAAAACTTGTACCAATAATGCCTGCCTATGCAATTTTATCAACAAATTTGGAAAATGCTCAAACTATCTTAAACACACTATTATGTGGTAAACACTATTACCAAGTTCCAGTAAACTGCTGCTGTTTCAGTCAGCAATAGTGAGTCAATACATGAGTATGTGAGTTTGGATATAATTCATTATAATAAATAACAAACTCAAATTTTTGTTAAAAAGAAACAAAATAAAGTAATATTGAATGGAAATTTGCAGCTTTCATTTTTTAGACAGCAAGTATAAGAAATTAATAAAAATATAACGAGCATAAAATATCAATAATTATTAACAAACATGCTGTTCGTTGTTAAACAATTTCATTTTACATGATTGTGTTATTGAAGCATTATTATCAATTATATTTTATGTTCGTTGTACTTTATACAAGTTCACGAAAAGATCTGTTTTTCATAACAACTAATAAACAATAATTGTGATATAAATAATTCATTAATGACAAAAATATTTCATCTAATAATAGTAAACAATCAGTAGTATTTATAAGAAATAATAATAATAAAAAAATAATAAAAAATAACCCTGTAACCTAACTGAAGGTTCCTTACTCGATGAAATACAATACCGCATATCACAGTTGAAGATAGAAACGGAATCACTTCTATCATATTTCATAAACGTAGGAAATCGATCGAATTTATTTTATTGAAAACATATTATGACTGCCACTTAAAAAAAATTTGCTTGCCAATCGTGTGTCTCAATTCAATAAGTCACATTAAACTGCGAAACGATTTCCATAAAAGGATAAATTAAAAGTAAATAATATAAAAAGAAAATAGATTGACGCTTATCTATATTCTTAAAAGGCACTATAGAAATGTTAGTGAAATGTTGATTATTGCTTCAAGCTCATTTTCAGACGAAGCACTTAGTGGTTCGAGCATCACGACGAAACTGTTTAAAAAAATCGAAATTGATTAATCAAAAAAAGAAAAAAATTATTAGATTAATAAAGAACATTTCATTTCGACAATACGGCAGTGTGTTGAAGCGTAAAGAAATGTGATAGCTTGCATTTTTCCTTTTTGATTATACATTTAAATGTTTCGTTGCAAGAACTCGAACAAAGTGATTGTAGTATAATGTAATAATAAAAATGTTAATAGTATTGAAATAAATAACGACGATAATTTTTGCATTGTTGTATAATAAGGAAGGCGCACGCGCAATCCACGTAAATGGATTTAGGAATCTTATCCCTGAGTTCCTTGATCGTGAACAATTCTGAATGATAACGTACGCTTTGAGTTGGTTTCCTTATTCTAACTGACTGATGTATAAAACGCCCTTTAGACCGATGTACACTCGGTATTGCATTGGCTGAGAATGTGACAGTGTTGTTCTAGGCGTTTGATGCTTTCAAGCAATTGAGTGTTTTCCATATAAAGTTCTTTTGTTAGCTGATCTGCTCTGGATAATCTTTCCGCCTGTTAACGTAAATTGATCTTTTATACCCATAATCAAAAGCATGCTACACACAATTCAGTTATTGAACTTTTGCTATTAAAACCCAAAAAAGAATGTTTTTGTAATAATATATTTGAAATCTTAAATATTTACCTGTTCTTTATTAATTAAAATCTGTTGCTCTAATTGATCTTTACTGCTGTGTATAATTAATTTAAGATCAGTAATTTCATTATGATGCTGCTTCCAAGTTTCTATAAACGAAAAAATTATGTAAATATAAATAATATGAATATAAAAAAGTATATATATTTGCGTATAAATATTTCGTAATTTATGATGTCTTATATAATTTCAGATGTAAATGTAAAATTTAAATAATTATTCATCTGCTTACGTTGCAACAATCTCATAGTGTCCTGCTGTTGGTGCCTAATACAATCCATTAAATCCTTCTGCCTCTGATCCTGCGTTTGGATTCGCAAATACAGTGCTTGCAAGGTACTTACGTCCACGACCTGTGGAGGTACTACATTGTTTGTAACTCTATAATCATTTATCTCCTTCAAATTCTGTAGCTTAGCTACCTCCTGGCGCAGCTTCTCCTTTTGTTTCTGCAATGCCTTGCACTCGAACCCGATATCAGTCTTTTTCTTAATCAACCATCTCACATCGTCAAACGAGACATCAGTCTCCATCTGATCGCTACACTCTGCTGATGAAGCTGACTGCCTTGATTTTCTGCTCCTTCTCTTACTACTGATCTCAATTATATCTTCCCCTTTAACTCCGCCATCCACAAGATCCCTTGTGACCTCATAAGTACACGCGGAATCCAGCGAGTGGTATGAAAATGGCGTTGAAGAATCCTGGGCTGAACTTTCTTCTGGATATTGTAACGAAACATCCAATTGAAGAGCCTGTTTATTCATTAATTTTGCCTTTAATTCGTCAATTTCCCTATCCTTCGATTCTATCTCCTGCTGCGATTGGATCTTCCACTTGTCAAATTCCTCTTCCAAGTCTGCATACTGCTGTTCCAAATTAACTTTTTCTTCAATCGGTGTCAGTCTGCCTCCCTCGCCTCTGGTTTTATCGCACGAATTAAACTGTTCTTCGTACTCCGTCATTTTACTTATCAATTCAGCAAACTTGTCGTCGCTGATCTTCTGTTCCTGCTCAAAAATTTCACGCTCTTCCTCTAGTTTTGCTGTCCAATAGTCTTCGCACTGCTCGTACTCCATCTTAAGGAGATCCAAGCTCTTCTCCAACTCAGCACACCGTTCTAACACTTGCTTCTTCTCGGCTGCAAGTTTGTTCTCGCGTTCGCGCAAAAATTCATCGATCACCTTCATGTCCACGAGACGTTCATTCTGCGCATCTGTTTCCTTGCCCTTTTCAGAAAGCAGCTGTAGGAAACTTTTGGTGATGTCGATTTTATTAACAAACGTCGCGGTTTGCTCCTCTTTTCTAGGTGGATAGTCCCTGAGGCCAGTATTTTTGTTCTTTTGCGTGTTTTTCGGGTCTTCATTATGAGGGGGATTCAAAGTGACGCGTAGTTTGTCGATCTTCGAGTTCGAGTTGCGCAGTTCTGGTTCAAGCTGAGCATCTTTGATGAAAGCTAATTGAGATTCCAAATTATTTAGGATCGTGGATAATTCCAATTTTAAGACACAGTGGTCGGAACAAGGTTGTTGCTTTGCGAGGTTACGCAATTGTTGGACGGTTAAAAGAATTGAAGCGCGAACATTTTGTAGTTTTGCGTCGTAAGTTGGTTGTAGTTCGATAGATTTTGATACCTAAATAATTACAAATAAATTAGTATTTATTTCACTTAACAAGCAATTGTGTGTATAAATAATTGTGAATAAATACTTACATTTTTAGATTTGTCTAAGTGTTCTGCGTTATTTACAGTACCAATATGATTTGAAGAGGGACATTTATCTTCTAAAAATAAGAAATTCAATAAAAATTAATGTTATTATTTCATCAATTCTTTATGATATAATATATGTGCACTTGTAACGAAAAGTATAGTTTGCTATGTAAGAAGAAACTCGCTTCGCTCGGGAGCAGCTTTGATTTCGCGCGTTCCCCTCTTGTAGAAAAATATACTATATATCAAAAGTACAGCACTTGGATTTATCTATGATTATTTATCGAATATATGGTAATAGATTAAATCTTAAGCATTATGAATTGTATCTAAAATGATTTACTCAAAAATAATAAAAATTAACACCTTCAAATTTAAATAATTCAATATATAAACATCAATGTAACAACAACAACAATAATAATAGTAATTGACATTCATACCATCATTGTCTTCTGAAAGCAATCTTTGCATAGACGAGTTCATAGAATTGATTTCCCTATAAATAAATTATTTATTTAGTCAACTATTTGAAAAAAATTTGAAGAGTTTAATGTGAAATAAAACAGATACCTAAAAGTTTTTGATTCTCTCTCGTTTCGTTTATAATATTCTAATTCCGCAGTCAGCTCATCATTGTAATCTCTTAGAGTTGCTACTTCTGACTTTAAATGTTTCACATGGTTCAACAAATCCACAATTTGTTCATTTTCTTCAGTCTCAGTATTAGTCACCTAATCATATTATTGACAGTGAATAGTACATAAAAATGGCTATGATTTAAATTAAAAATTAAATTTAACTTTTTTTCGAGATTTATAAAAATGTTCGAACCTCTTCATTTTGAGCAGCCAGTCTCTCGACTTGCATCGAGAGTTGATCATTAAAGGACTTGAGTTTCGCTATCTCGTTCGACAGGATCTGATTTTCTGTTTCGAGTTCACGTGTCTCGCGTGACATATTCGTAAGTTCGCTTTTAATTCGCAATTCTTCGAGCTGCGACTGCTGCAACTGTTTGTCGAGCACTTGAATGGCGCTCGAGCTCTTCTCGCGTTCGCCATTAAGCTGATTCATCAATTCCTTCGTAATTTCTGCGTGCTTGGACTCCAGTTGCTTAAGCTGTTCCTGTCGGCATTTCTCCATTCGCGTGTGGTGCTCATCTATTTCTTGAGCCAAACTATTAGCTCGTTCATTCGCTTCCATTACATCTGTACGTAATTTGTCTCTTTCGAAACTCAGGTGTTCCAGAACATTACTGCAATATAAGTATTTATTATATTTAATATCTTCTTAAACATTATTATATATTCATGGAATTTATTTTACACTCAATTTTACCAAGATTAAAGAAAAACATTTAAAAATATGTTCGAAATTAGACAGCAGTCTAACGATTTTGAATAATTTATTTTCTGTAATTTATATGCTCTATTATAATTTTTTGAAATTGTGCCATACAGAGTTGTAAATGAGTTGTAAATGAACATTTTATTTATGGCTCAGTGTACAGTATATAATGTTAAATTTAAAATAATTATGATAAAATATGAGTTCTTACGTTAAATGACGATTTTGTTCTTGAAAAAGGCACAAAGTGCATCTCAATAACTTGATATGGGTTGCAATGACTTTGTCACGCGGTTCATCATGATGGCTCTTTAATTCATCCAGCAATACGTTAGTTAAATCATTCATATTTACATGTGGAATCTCAAAGCCCAAATCGGACAAAAGAGTGGATGCATCATGAATACCCGCCATTTCCCACATATCTATGATGCTATTGCTTGGCATACATCTGAAAAGAATTCTATAATTTACTTTGAAATATCAAATTTAATATATTTAACATTATTATAATATTACAGTTTACATGATCTGAATATTTAACAAACGACTATATTTATGTAATTGACAAAAATAATTGTGTATTGTATTGCATTGGAATATAAAAATAGAAATTGCAAATTGCATTTAATACATATATATAACTTATGCGAGACACTGTATGCATAGATAAATAAAAAATTCTAGTTATAATTCTGTCACCAATTTATTCCAAATCAAAATCATCACGAATAACTTAAATTTATTCATTTATATTTCCATTTAAGCAATCTTTTAAATAAATTAATTTATTTTGTAATTATAATATTCCAATATTTTGAAACAAACAACTTATCAAAAATTACATACCCAGTATGCTGAGATCCACATTTAACACTATTCAGTTTAACATCCATTTTAATAATATCCGATTGCGAATTTGAAGACCACGCTGTTTTCATTTCATCCCCAGAATTATCCTTAATAGAACAACATTAATTGTTAAAATAATATTTAAAGTAGGTTACAAAAGATGTGCATAATAAAAGCTGTGCAAACTAGAAATCTTAAAAATTTAAAGAATCAATTGCGCAAGAACGATTAACAATAGAACAAAATTAGATAAGTAGCATCCATTTCCAGTTCGTTGCAATTGTTAATGCCATCTAATCGTCTGCTTTGCGAGCAGAGCATAAAATGTGCGATGAAACCAACTAAAACCAATTACTTGTTCAGCCATGGCGGACACTTTACTGTATCGATAAATAGGGAACTCGTCTGACCCATTGACCGCGTTGTTCGTCGAGTGGACGTCGTTCCAAAATCCGCTGATCTTGTGCCCATCGATGATCCGATCTGAAATGGCAAAGAAATCTCCATTAATCGACCGTTCGATTGATTACATAAAAATGAAGTCATTCGTGCCGTTATGCCCATTACGACACATCGCTTGATAATTTCAAGCACGCTCCCACGCGTTCGATTACCATTAATGTATTCGCCGAGCTGCTGGCGTTGGTACTTCATTGTCGCAATTGTATTGTCACCGTTCTTAGACCGATAGGAATTCTGCTTCGACTCGGCGTCGTCGATGACCTGCTGCTCCTTCTCAGACCGATGAGTAGTCGGTTTCCCCTGAGACTTGTCCAGCAGTTCCAGTAAGCCGTTGCGGAAGTCGCGAAACGATACGGATGTTGGCGTGCCATCCTTGCGCAGCAGACTGAGGATCATGTCTTTACCAGTGTCGTCCAGTTGCAGCTTTTCGCACAACAACCTCAAGCCTGGCTCCTTCAAGTCCGTTTCTCCGTCCTCGAGGCAGCTCTCAAAAACGGCAAATAACTGCTGCTCGTAGGGATCATTGCACTGCTCCTCCATTGCATCTCTCAAATGAGTTGAAGTTCCTGACACTGCTGAATAAGGCCTCCGTTTTCTTATAATGTATGCTGTAATTGATAATTATTTGTTTATTCAGTTATCAAATTGTGACGATTTGATTATATGATACATTTAAAGTCAATATTATTCTGTGACAATTCTTCCAATTTACAATGGAGAAATAGTTGGATCTCATCAATTGTTTTCCAAATATTTTAGAATAGTCAACTTTGTCATTTAGATAATTATGGCATCAAGTGTAGTTTACAGGTCATAAATATTGAGAATTTGCCTTTTATTGTTACAAGTCTTTCATATATATATTATAATGAGGCGAATAGACAATAAAGGCATATAATAGTGGGCCAAAGGAAGGGAAAAGTTTCTATAGATAAATGAGTGAAATCATTAATCTTTATCCTCTTTAATCCTAATATATGTAAGGATATACCACGTATATAACAAACGTTCATAATTCTTTAATTTATGGTCATAATACATTTGTATTACTAACTTATTATTTACTATGGAATTATACATTGGGTGTATTATTGTAATGTTTTGTTTTGAAATGTGTAACAATAATGATTCCATTTTACGGTTAATTTGTCAGAATATTTGAACAATGTTTTTTATACATCATTTAAAGTCAGGCAAATAAACTTTGTAGCACACTGATATTATCTTAGTTGTATATGTAACTAAAAGAACTTTTTATAGTCATAGGTTCAAGGTATGATTTTAGTGATTATGAGCAAATATTTCACCTACTGTATATAAATTTAAATGTTGAGAAGGTAAAGAATTGTTTGAATTTATTTCTTTCCTAAATTTGAATGATAATCAAGTTTATAATTTTTATTGAGTTCCTTCAACTTTTAACGAGCATTAACCTTTTAAAATTTACAATAGATATACAAAATTTGGTAATTATACTTTTACTGTTATCAGAATCATAACACAATTAATCTAACGATATGAATGAAGTAATTTAGATGATAAAATCAATGATTATATAAACTTACTTTTATTGTTGATTTAATGATATATTTACTATGTAATTATAAAAAATGACAATAAATATGAACAATTTTCTTAATTCTGAATTTTTTTTTAAAATACAGTTTTAATGTACATTTGCTAGTATTCATTTATATAAATATATATTAAAGTGTTATTAATATTTGAATTATGTTCGTAATTAAGCATTTATAAACATTATTCTCTGTTATTATTTATTATAGAGGTCATTGCCACTGGAATGTGAGAGCAAAAATTATGTTTTTGAAATAAAACAATCTTGTATTAATATTAAATTATTTCTTTTATATAACTTTAAAAAATGTTAAACAATTGCACAATATTTATTTATCTTGGACAAAATTTATTATATTTTAACTATTATTTCAAAAATTATATTAAAAAATATAATTATATTATATGCAGAAATAATAATGAAATATTCTTTCGCTAATAAAATATTAATAAAATATTTGTTTATAAAAAAATACATTATAAATATTTGTTCAATATCATCGAAATATATATTCTTTAGCTTACTGTTAATAAACGTTAATTAACTACAACCTTACTGTTAATAACAAAATAAAAATTCTTAATATTAAAATTAACTGATAGAAATTAGATATAATTTTAGAATTTGACGCATAATATAACTTATGAAAAGCATTTTAATTTTCAGTCTTTAATGGGCCACGCCCTGAATCAATGTAAATTACATTCCTATTCATTTACTCCAATTTCAGAAACTAAAAGGTGTTTATTTAATAATCCAGTTCTTTAGAAATATTCAATTCACAATTAAATAACAAAATAGAGTATAATCTTTAGTTAAGAATCAATTGAATATATAAAAACAATACATTTATAAGTGAAGGTAATTACACAATTGTCAATTATTCCATAATTTGTAACTTAATTTTAATGTTTTTAAATTAATTTTAAGATATTTGTTTAAGAAATAAATATGTTACGTATATGAAAAAAAAGATTTTATAGAATTGAACAAATAAAAATTTCATGCAAATAATACAGGTTGGAACCTCTAAGTTTATAACATAAACATAAGTATACTATGTATTTAATGCTATTAAGAGTGTACAAGTATGAGCAAGGACAGTTACTAAAGGATGACTATAAGTGAGTGTCACTGACAGCAAATGAACAAACATCAGACATTTTTAGAAAATAATACACTGTTTATTTTTATTATAATATAAATTTAAATGTTTAATAATTTTTTTTTAATATATTATTTATTTGAAATACTAAAATTTTGACTATATAAGTACAATTATTTAAAAATATACAATTATTTAATATTTTTATTGAAAATAATTTATATTGCTTAAGATTTATATTGCTTATTAATTATATGAATAAGTATATCTATTAATAAATATATTTTCAAATATTAATAAAACATTCGTAATAATAAAAAAATATATGAAGTATAATTTTAGGTTTCTTCATTTCTGGATATATTTTACAATATCCTCAAATCATTTCATTTAATTAATTATACATTTTTTTTATTTTAATCTAATATATCTTGCAGTTCACCTAAATTTTACAATTATATATTTTCCTTATATAAATAACACAAATCTTAATATCAAAATAATAACGATAAAAAAAATAAATAAACAATAACAAGAAGCTAACATTTCATTATTGTAATAAGATTTGGAGCAAAATCGATATAGCTGAAAATTATTCTCGATAACAATGTCAAGGACATTCAAAGAACTTAGGTTATGCTCTCAAATGAGAATAATTCAATCCTCATCTTATACAATTACGTGTTATGTAAACACAACAAACGTTGTTTACAAATAAATTGCAACAAACACAACTCTATCATTTTTTTTAATTTCATCCACACTTTCTATGTACTCAATTCTTTCGTTTACAACAATTATAACAATCTAAATGCCAGGAATAACAACAATTGAACAAAAAAAAAACTAAAAAGAAAATTTACACTCTCATTTGAAAAGAAATTAAGAAAATTAGTGAATTAAAACAGTTGATAAATTAAATCAAACATTTTGCACTATATAATATTCCCTCAAATACCTACATAACAATTAATCGAAATTAATTCCTAAAGTCCCCCAACAATTGGAGTATACATCTTCAAAGGTATCATTATTTCAGAAAGTGACATGCAAACGCGAAAGAAGTAGAAATAGAATTGCATTACAAAGCATTCGGTAGGGAAGCTTGCGAAAAATAGATTACGGGAGCACGCTATAACACTGTTGGGACTTGGGTTAAAAGGAGAACGGCAGCGTCGATGGGAATGTTTGTTATTTACCTGGAATTCATATGGCCGCGGTAGCTTACACTGGGCACTTTACTCCCAACTGAACGGGCCGCTTAATTCACGAATAATTGTTATTGATAAGCTCTTTTGGACAGTCAGCTGATTTTGAACCTGAATCACACTTTGTGAATCGCGAAATGCGTCGTAGTGAGATCGGAATCAGGGGATGCGGTTTCACGGAGGAAACTTAGCAACGCGCTTGATGCTGCCACCTATGTTTTGCGCTTTGCGTTCGAAGCGCGAAGTCAATGGATCCGCATCGTTCGCCGACCCCAAATATTGCATTATAAGTATTTTATTTCAATTTTATGTAAAATTAACACCTCCTTGAATTGAGGTATTTATGTAAATTGTTAATACCTAATTCAGGGTAGTTTGTTCGACATTAGAAATATGTTTTTAATATTTCCTAATAACAAAAGATATCTAAGATATCCTGAAGATATCTGGGATGTTCATAAGATATTATAAGATATTGCAAATGTCCCCTATTTCGGATGTCTTTGGAACCTTATTAATATATCACAGGTTTCAATGATGTCTTAGGGATAACTTTGGGAATTCTATTAAAATAATATTTGTGCTTTTTCGGGTACAGTAAACATTATTTTGCGTTTCCCATGTTAACCCTTGTGGAAAAAATTTGCTGAAAAATGCTGTAAAGTCAATCTTAGCATTTTTCAGTCAGCACTACTCAGCGTTTTTCAATAGTTTTCAAACCTCTATGTCGTCAACAAACGCCCGCATTAAAATACTAAAGGATGGTGAAAAACTGCTGAAATTAGACTTTTTCATATTTTTCAGCATTTTTTCAGCAACTTTTCTGTACAAGGGAATATAAACAAATCATATCGATATAAAATAATAAATTGCATAATAGTAAAATGAAATTATCACCTAAAGTTTATCGACCGAGCTGATGGTACAGATATTGTCTAAACGACTAAACTTGTCATACTGTCAATATCCTCCCTTATGGAAAAGAATGCTGAAAAATGTTGAAAAACAGATAAAATTGGGAATTTTCAGTATTTTTTAGTTTTTTCAGCATATTTCAACATTCTTTTCCGCAAGAGCTTATTTTCACACATATTTAAATATACATCGCTTTTTCACGACTTCTTCTAACATACACAATAATTTCATAACAATTATTCCTCCTTTGCAGAGACATTTCCCAACTGTTTTCAACGCAAACGATTTATGCAAACGAGTCAGTCCAACGGGGAGTCAGTTTCGCATAAAATTTACATAAATTTGGCCAAACGGAGTGCATTGGTCGACGCATCGGCATCGTATCCCGGGGGGGCTACGCCGTCTTTTTGGTGGCAGCCTTGTCGAGGGTTGGTTCGGCGCAAGCGCACCGCGCGACGCCACGTGCGCGCTCTGTCGCTTGTGTTGTTGTCTTTTAATCTGTCGGGTTACGTTGGTGCGGTGCCTTGGCCAGCTTTGGTGAGAGGTTCGTACGGGACTCGGACAGCGATTGGGACGTTTGACGTGGCCGATGCAAGAAAGGCAAGTGCAATCACGATGAACACGAGGCACAGACGCGAGATACTCAAGGTGTTGTTTTTGTGCGTGGCCTGGTACACGGTCTCGATCAACAGCAATGTCATCGGCAAGATGATCCTGTCCGAGTTCCCGTACCCGATGACAGTCACGATGGTACAGCTAACCTCAATCGTCGCGTACTCCACGCCCACCTTCACCTTCTGGAACGTGCGCAAATATGACAGCAGCATCAGTTGGGGTCTTTACCTGCGACTCTTCTTGCCGATCGCCCTCGCCAAGTTCATCTCCAACGTATTCAATCACGTCAGCATATGGAAGGTTCCTGTTTCTTATGCACACACAGGTGACCTTTTTTCCCTAGCATCATTTTCACTCGCCTTTTTATAATTCTTTCTTTCATTTTTAGCTCCCAGTAAAAGAAAGCCAATTGAAATCGTTCGAATAATCAACGCCGGAAACGGGTTTCTTTGACATTAGGCACGGACCTAATTTAGTCAACAAATGAATAAACAAAATGGATATTTCCCGCATTCTCTGGTTTCAAATGATAAAGAGTTGAAACCGGTTAAAAATTGTTCACGGATTTCAATCGGTTTTCGTTTACTGGGTTAGCAAACGACAGCTGTGAGTATTTCAGTGAAATTAGCGGGAATCACAATGTTGACCTTTAATTTTTTGCTCATCGCGATGCAAATGTCATGTCGTTCTGTCTTCGTTTGTGAGAAAACAACTGGTTGAATTTGAGATACGCTTTGTTTATCTGTGAACTTAAACAATGAATTTATCACGGGATGGTTGAAATTGAATTAAACTATACGTGCACCTGATAATAAGTTAAGATAAAGTATTGTCTTTATGTAAACATGTCAAAGGAGAGTTTTAACTTTGAGTAATCTGTGGGATTTTCCCTGTAAAAAAATGTTGGCATTGAAATCAAAATACTTTCAATTCTGAAAACTTCACAAACTGAATTGAATATTCTCAATTTCAATATCATTCTATTTCACTTAATGCCAACATTTTTTACAGGGTACATTTGCATTCTGAAGAAGACCTTGAACTTTTGACAACAAAATATCAAATTCTTTACATTTCTTATATGTTTTTACGTTAAAATGTTTCAAGTTTTGGTTATTTTCTTTAGAACTGAATTCTTGAATTTGTTGCTTGATATTTGACGTTAATGTTATGTTTGAAAGTGCAAGTAGATTTGATATATGTATACTTTACTATGTTTTTGAATTAAAAAGTGTTGACATTATAATGAAATTAGATAAGATAAAGCAAAACATATCATGGAAAATTCTGGCTATTAAATTTTGGTATTGAAAAAAAATACTGTGTATATATTTATGCCAATTTCATAAAAGAAATGTTATATCTAGATTATTAATTCCTAAAGTTATATGAAAAGTAATTAGTATAGATTATACAATTGGAAATGAAATTCATAAAGTATCAATGATATTATTGTTCTGCATTGTCAATAATGACTGTTTTGTTTCATAAATACCTTTTGATTCCTTTTACTCGTTTGATAATATTTAAATTATATAATTTTCAACGACAAAAACAATATTCTTGCATTTTTCTTTTAAACAAACCATTAACTTTCTTCTTATGCAATTGATTATCTCTTGAAACTCTATTTACTTATCTTTTAACAATCGTGCTATCATTGTGGAAATAATTATTTCAATAAAATGTTATATTATTAAGTATTACAAAGTTTTAGTAGAAAAATGTATTAGAATTATAAGAGATTATTTATGCATAAAAAGCACTGAACAAAAATTTGTTATATTAAAAATTTGAAGTGAATTTCAACATTCAAAAAATCACACATATTGAGTGTTAAGACAAAAAATATATAAAATTGATAAAGAAATGTAAATTTTGATCCCAGCCTTTATGTTACACATTTTTAGTTTTATTAAATAATATACTAAATAGTGTTAGATTGATAGTAAATCTTACTAAATTATTAAAAAAATGTAGTATAAGGAAATTTTTCTTTCTTACTTTAATTAAGGAATTTTTCTATTGCATTTTTAATTCTTTATCTTGCCTTATAGATAATTCTAAGATGAACTGATAATATTAAGTAAAATGAAGAGAATATAGATTTTATAATTTATAAAGCATGAACTTGTATTATTAAACATAAAGTATACATCATGTGGTACTCAAAAACCATTTTGATTATGTAAATGTTTAATTGTTACATAAATGAATTGACATATGATGTGTTGAAGCAATTATCATAATATAATATTTACATTAATAATAGTTTTAAAATATTATGTTTATATAACTGGCGTATTGCACTTTTATATTTTCATAAAGAATTGAGGTATAAAAAAAAATAAAATAACATATTTTTCCGTCGATTGATCGCAGAATCAATATACGAAAGTAAATAAGAACACTTGTCTTCTTTTATTTATATTTCATTGTAATAATTGCACATTAAAATAATTCAATATTAAAGTCTTGTCAAAATGATAAAATTAACACGTGTAAAAATGAAAACTTGATTAATTAATAACTACATAAATAATAATTTTTAACAAATTTTCTAATGTAAATTTTTTATTTATAACTTCTTGATAAACCACGACTGAATAAAACAAACCAAGCAACTTGACAAAAATTTCATTCTAATGAATTTGGGAATATCAATTGATAAGACAAGATTTACTGATTTTCCATTTTTATAATTACATATTGAAATATCATTTAAATTCGATCTGATTGAATTATATTTTTCTCTTCTTACAGTAAAGGCATCAATGCCACTCTTCACTGTAATATTATCAAGGATGATATTAAATGAACGACAAACATGGAAGGTTTATTGTAGCCTGCTTCCGATTGTCGGAGGTGTTACGATAGCCACAATGACTGAACTGAGTTTTAATATGATCGGACTTCTGAGTGCTCTGGGGTCCACTCTAATTGTCTCACTTGTTAATATTTATTCTAAAAAGGTAACTTTCTACAGCTAATATCATTTTATATCAGTTTTACATAGGAATTCGTATTAATAACAATTCTAAATTTATACCTATCATTTATAAATTCGTTTTTTATAAAATTACTTTAAATGAATCTTTCAAGATTACTATGAAACAGATAGTATAAACGTTCACGAAGTGAAATCTAAATATAAACTGCTTGATTTCTTGACGTCACAGGAAGAACGTTTCCCAAATATACCTCAAATTGTTTATTTTCAATCCCACTGTTATTATTATATTTATTGTTATCATTATTGTTATTTAAATTTTCATACAAACACTTCGATTTGGAGTTTAATTTGATTGTTTAATTTGAAGGTTCTGAAGGAAACGGGAATCCACCACTTGCGACTGTTATATGTGGTGGGTCAACTGGCTGCGGTAATATTTCTACCGATCTGGCTGTTAAGCGACAGTTGGAGCATCGTGTCGCATTGGCACGAGGCGCCCGTCGACGCGAACCTCAGGATCTTCAGTTTGTTATTTATAGACGGCCTGATGAATTGGCTGCAAAACATCTTCGCCTTCTCCGTCTTGAATTTGGTGACTCCGCTTACTTTCGCGGTGGCGAATGCCAGCAAGCGAATTTTCATAATTGCTGTGACATTGCTGATCCTCGGGAACCCGGTCACCGGCACCAACATTTTCGGCATGATGCTCGCGATCTTCGGCGTCCTCGCTTACAACAAAGCTAAATACGATCAAAGGCAGGAGCAAATGCAGACAACGATATTGCCTAGTCATCGCGCCCCAAAACTCAACGGACACATCTCTTTCGCTTCTATTTATTAGATTTATCGTCTTTTTGCCATCCACGTTATGTTCCTTTGGAAAAGGCGAGCCAAAATAGCAAAATTTCATTTTAAACGAATACCGTGAACTTGCCGTGAACAAAGTATAGTTAGAAATTTGGCCAGAGATATTTTGCTAATAGCTTGGTTGAGTGATTGTATTTTAACTCAAAGTAACAAATGATGATTCACGTTGAAGGAAAGACCTTAAAGGTCAGATTTGAAGTTATCCATTTGTAGGAGTTTTGTAAATAGGTAGAACTCTGACTGGTTTCGTAGTTGATTTTTTTTTCTCTTACCTTATTGTTGAAAGGGTAATTAAATGCAACTAGGAAACTCAATAAAAATATAAAGAGTATTTGGGTTATTGGCTAATTTCTAGCTTCAAATTTCTAACTTAAATCGCATTATGACACGGTGTCATTTAGGAAATGGAACTGAAATTGTTAAGCTTTTTGCTGGCGTTAAATCGCCGGTTTGGTGCCAAATTGATAACTTTTGGACACTTTTAATTTTATCGTTTTTGAATTTTTTTCACTTGAGATGACCAGTATTTGAAAATCTGTTCAAACTAATTAAAATTGTTCAATAATAGATTGCTAGTGCATAGTATCAGTTTTTCAAGCAATTTCTAGTAATTTTCTGATATTATCTAGTAATCTTAATAATATATTTTCTTAGTAACGTACTTGTTAATTAAAATTCTTAACAATTGACCAGAAAAGCTTAGAAACTTATCCATTTATCCTATTTATAATGAATTTTTAAAAATTCATAAAAATATTAAATATTTATATTAAATTAACTATTATCAAATAGTACACTCAGATAAATATTCACTTTTTGGGAAGATAGTATTCTTAATGAATAGTTGATTGAGTGAAGAAAGGGTTTTTTCGCGAAAATAAATAACTATTTGTTAAGAAACATAATTTCTTCGCAAAATGCAAATATTTTTTTGAGTGTGACTGAGAAATTGTTGACTTATGTCAAACCACACTTTCTTAGAATGAAAAAATGTTGTTTAAGAGACTATATTTCCTCTGTCAAGAAATTAAATTCTTGACTAAATATTAAAACTAATAATTTCTTTTGTGGAGAACTGTCTTCTTCCCTCAAAGAAGTTTTTTTGGAAAGTGTACTGAGAAAAATAAGCTCATAATTGTGATTCATTATGACAAGTTTCAATTGTCAACATGTAAAAAAAGTCATGGAATATGTTTTTTAAACAAAAGATTTAATAATACCTGTACAAAGTATTAATAATCTTCAAAGTAAACTTTAAGTTTATTTACATTATTTTTCCAAAACATCTTTCGTGCATGGTACGCCCGCTGGAAGGCCTCAATGGAAATCTCCTTTAAAGCAGGGAATATATTCATTATACAGCAGCCAGGTAGTACCTATATAGAATTTTATTAGTTTGAGGTACACTTAATCAAATATATTTCATGATTTTTATAAATAAAATATATTTTTTTTCCTTTTTTTAAAAATAAAGTTACTATATATTTTAGTATTTAAAAGTATATTTTATAACTGAGCGATTTGCTCAAAAAGCATTTTTTCTTTAACTCTAAACTGTTAATTTTTAAAATATTTCTTGGATATTAATTGCTATTTTAATTATGGTATTTTTTTGATAATTTAGTGATCATTACACCCCTGGTTCTACAATTTTAACTTCAAAAGGAAATTTGCAAAATATAGTAAAAAAATGATAAAGGGGAAAAAGATTAGATTTCAACTTTAATCGAGCTTATGAACGCGTGCTTATTTCATAGATTACTGTAATAAGAATTTAGTTGTTAAACAGCATAGATTGTTTAGAACAGATTTAATCAAATCTTAGGAGTGAACGTTTATTTTTATAAATTCAGTTCAATTTCCAGTTGAATTCTTATTATAATAAGTCTAAAAATATTGCTACTTGTCGATACAGCAATGCCAGTAAGATCATAGAGATCGAAGTTGCGTTGATTTATTTATTAATTAGTGCGTTGTTTAGTCGTGATGTGTGAATTAGTTGAATGATGGCAAAAGACATATCTATACATGAGTTCTTTCAGTTATACAGAGATATTTTGAATAGTCTGTGAATTGGTTCATATTAATCATTATAAAAATCCTTTTTAAAAATTAGTAAAAGATAAGTAAAAATTCAATCATTAAGAAAAGTGTATAATATTTTTGATATAATAAGTGAATAATATTTTTGTAATTAGACTTAATAAGTAATGAAGAAGATGTCATACTTAGTATCCATGCACCATCGGTTTATAAATTTTTATATAAAGAAATTAAATAATCTTTAAACTAGAAAGCAAACATTAATATACATAAGCGATTGGATAAAGATATATTTGTTCTTGTTACATATTAATAAGTAATTAATATTTTAAAAAAGTATCATATTTTAAATTAAAAAACTGCTCTATAAAATTGTAGTCCATGAAAAATGGAAACCATGTAGTGTATAAAATTATAAATAATTTGATGTTTAGTTACAGATATATTACACTTTGAAATGGTAATATTAAACGCATCTTATTAAAAATAAAAGAAAAATGAAATATTGTACCATAATGCAAGAGATACTAAAGTGAAATATAATCATATGTTCTGCATCTATAACATTTTTTTGCTTCGTATACTGTCAATGTATCGTAATCAACTTATTAACATTTTATCAGTTTTCGAACTCATTATTTACAAATATGCTGAATTGAATATTTATAAGGCTTTGACTTTCTGTTAAATGAATGAAGAAATTGCACGTTGACTTAAGGAAAACAATTGTTGCTCAAATATGAACATTTTCACTGACAAAAACGAATATTTTTACACGCTGATTGCTGGTCCAATCAGAGCTATTTTAGGTTGGCATTTTTCCGCTAATTTAACATTTATACATGCGGAAGTGAGAAAGTTAATTGTGTTCAGTATTACGATACTTTTATAGGAACTATTTAATTCATGTTACATCCGATCGACAAATTGTTTCCTCTACATACATCCGTCTAACGTCGTTCAAACTGCTCATTGTTCACACATGTGGAGAATCATTTGTATTGTTTCACAAATCATCGAAACAAAACACTGTAAATATCGCGAGACAAAAGGAATATTTAATACTTCGTAACAAAGAATGTTATTTTTTATGAATCTGTAATGGAGTTTGAATGTTGCATGCTTTGTTCACACACGTAAAACAAATTTTGCATAAATATATTTCATAATGAAACAGAGATAAAGTTTCGATTTTCAATATTATCATTAAAGAGTAAACTTTAAACAAATGTTATATTAATTAAAATTTTTCTTGAACAAAAAATGCTGTAAAATTTCCATGTCGAGAAAAAATATTGATGAAATGTTTGTAACCGCGTTTCTTGAAGCTTTGTTATGGCATTTTTATAGCCCAATGCAAGAACTAATAGCTTTTGTACAAAAGTATTCCATTGGGACCAACAACAATAACCAAACAGAATAATAATAATTGCTTTCTTATACTTAAACATGTTTGTGTTGATGTATGTAGGCAGTTATAGTAAACATTGAATAAAATACATTTTTGTAATTTAAATTTTAAGCTATGCAAAATTAAATATTTTATTTTTCTTTTTAATGTACAAATAAAATGTAACACACTATTTTTATTCTATGCATATGATGATTATTTTATAATTTTATCATAACTTCGAACACTTGAACAAATATTTGTATAAATGTTAAAATATTATTGCATTAAAAATGTGATAACAAATATAAAATTATATGATCTGAACAAAATTTTGGGAAAATGCGTCTCATAATTCTTTATTACTTCAGATGCTAGTAATTTGAAAATTACTGAATATTTGTTAAATAAACATATTAAAAATTATATTATGAAAATAATATTAAATATGCAAAATTTAATAATTTTTAATTTTTTAATTTTATCAGAAAAATTGACTTTTACAATTATAACAATATAAATTTATATAAATTATATCATTTTTAATGAACAGATGAGTTTGGATTGATATCAAAAGTAATACTAAAATGAGAAATACACTTTTATGTGCTGTGCCATTTCGTAAAAAGCATTATCTTTTGTTATACATTTAATGAAAGTTTATAATTTGATTTGGGAATATATAGTACATTTAATTTGACCCTGACTCTCATAACATTAAGTGAGAGTAAACGAAAATATAAACATGTTGAAAAGTCGTGTGTGTGAAAATAAATTAAGAATGCGTGGATCATGTATGGAAAAAGTTGTTTTAAATAAATAAACAGTACATTTATTTTTTATAAATAAATATGTGCTTCCTGAATTGTATACACATTTTCTTATTATTAATAATACCTCTTGGAATTGATCAAAACGAAATTAATGCCTCGTAAATGCTTTAAAGATATTTTCTAACAATTTCTTATATCATAAATATAGGTTGTAAAGATATGAAGTTTAGACCACACCGCTTTGATAATTAAAACTTATACATACCCAGTAAGTGAGAAATTATTAAAATGCACAAATCAATAGTGAAACTTTATAATTATGATGTGCTTTAAAGTTTCAAATATAAATTATCAAACATTTTATGAATATAACATTTATCGGAAAGTTTTAATGCAGATTCGTGTAGTTTAATAATTTCTCGTTTGGTAAGAATTGTATTGGGAGTTGGAATAAATTCATAGTTTTCTTTTCATGAAAAAATATCATTTATTTTAATTACTTACATTATTTCAATTTTTTTAAAATAAAAACATTTATTTTCAACATAGTCCATCTTAGCTACTAATTTTTCTTAATTTTTGGAAAACAAATATCATGTCAGGGGAATGCCTCGCTTTTGTATGCAATTTACGAATCGATCTATTTCTTGTGGCTTGCATGTGGTATTTCCTTGGCTTTAAGGCGTTTTGCCTCTGTTGATTTATCAACTTCCAACGATTCAGACATTTCGTTAAGTTTTTGCTTCTCATCTTCACTGAGTAATGCCTCAAATTCTTCGTCTTCAAGTTTTCTTTGTGATCTACGTTTTTTACCTTTCAAGTCGAAATCACCACTTTCAAAACGTGCAAACCAACTCTGACACTTTTGTTTAGTTGGAGTACGATAGCCATAACATTCCAATAAAGTACGATAACTTTCGTCAACACTTTTCTTCATGATAAAGTAATGAAGTAAAACACTCCGAAAAAATAATTTGTCCGGCACAAAATTCGACATATTCCCTAAAATACAATAAGTTGTTATTTATGATAAAATAAGAAATTATTTATGAAACAGAATATCCTAAAACTGCTGTTTCTGTCGTTATTGAAATTTGGCCCCAGGGAAGTAAAGATATACTGAAACTGATCAGAACTGATCAGAACTGATCACAGTTAATGATAATTAGTAATTCGTCACTGAAATATGATAACTCCATTTAAACCGTTTAAATGACTAATAGAAACTGGTTAATTAGTTGTTTTTGATTAGTAACCTTTGATAGGTTGTTGTTGTTATTGCTTGTTGGCCTTGGGATTATAAGTGTTGCCTTTAAGCCATTTCATTTTTCCTTGATTATTATATCAGGTAGAATCTTATATATATTATATATATAATAATAATTTTCTTTTAAACAAAACTATCACTTTTAATGTCCAAAAACTTTCAGGACGATTAACTACACTTTTAAACTGGGCAGATGGAAGCCCGCTGATTTTAGTAGATACCAGGTTGACCATAAGAAGGTAATCATTCGGACTCTCTACCATACCTTTGATAGGTAAAACTCCATCAAGGTCATTTATTTTATAAACAATAAGAACTGATCACAGTATAGTAAGGTTAACTTTGTTTTGAAAAACATGCGAAGTTTGAGTGACTACAGCGCCACTTTCGCATGAACCACCTCATACGCCTGAATTACAATTCTATTGACGCGTTTTTGAATTTTAAAAAAAAGATGTACAATACCGTTAGTCAATTTTGGAACAAGGCCTGAAACTGATGCTTATATCGTATTCAATCAAAATAAATATCCCACTATATTCTGTCCTTTTATTTCCAAATCTCAATATTTAGTAAGAAAAGGAAAGGATTTAGGGGAATATTTTGTTTGAATACTATCGAATAAACCAATGAAAACTGGAGTCTCTGCGGGACTACGAGTTTCTGGTCTATACAGCGAAATATTATAAGGACGGTTGATTTATTTCAATTTGTTTTCCCGCAAATTTGTTATTAGAAGCTATTTATTGAATACTTATTTTGTCGTTCGATTTTAAGATAGTGATAAATTTATGTTATTTTTTCATTGACGTTTCAAGTATTAAACTTAAAAATGTACATTAAGTCCATGGTCTTGGATGGATTTAAATCCTACGGGAAAAGGATTGAAATTAACGGATTCGATCGAGAATTCAATGCGATCACTGGGTTGAACGGGAGTGGAAAATCAAATATTTTGGATGGAATTTGTTTCGTTCTAGGAATCACGAACTTGAGCAATGTAATTATTATTATTATTGTTATTATTATTATAACTGTTTACATTTTATGATATAACCTTATTTTCATAGGCCTTAATTTTTATTTAAAAACACTTAATTAAATTTTAATAGCTGTAAATATCAGTCAAGTGAAATTTAAATTTACGAATTAAAAATAAGTAATAAAACATACTATATAGAAAGTTGTTGTAACATTTGTGTTATAACTATTTATATACATTTTTGTATACTAATATAACTATTTATACCACATTTTTATGCATAATATATAAAAAATAACATTTTCTATGTACTTTAACTAGTATCCAAATATTTTATTCTTCATAATTTTTATCTGGAAAATATATGTTGATATTGTGTCAAATAAATATAAGTTTAATTTCATATTTAATAAACTGTATTTTTAAGTTTAATTTAGTTTAATAATTTTTATACAGTAGTTAACAATATGTATGAATTGATTAATTAATAATTATTTAAAGTTATTTTTGAATTAATTATTTATTTAAACAAATTCTTGTTAAACATATAGGTCAGGGCCACATCTCTTCAAGATCTGGTTTACAAATCTGGCCAAGCAGGCATAAAAAAAGCAACGGTTACAATTACATTTGACAATTCGGATGCATCTTCATCACCACTGGGTTATGAAAATTATAAAGAAATTACTATAGCCAGACAAGTAGTTATTGGTGGCAAAAATAAGTATATGTTGAATGGATACTGTGTACAAAACAAAAAAGTCCATGATTTATTTTGTTCCATCCAACTGAATGTGAACAATCCTCACTTTTTGATAATGCAGGGCAGAATTACTAAAGTGTTAAATATGAAACCAAAAGAAATATTATCAATGATAGAAGAAGCTGCAGGTACAAGTATGTATGAGTCTAAAAAACAAGATGCCCTTAAAAGAATTGCTTCAAAAGATAGTAAACTTCAAAGGATTAATGAAGTAAGTAAAAATAAATATTACTTTTTATTAAATGTATTAAAATTCCATAATGTCAAATACAATTTTTTTTTGTTAACTATATAAGGGTATTATTCAATTATATTTATTTAAAAATAAGGTTATACAGGAGTATATAATTTAAAAGTAAATAATAAGTTTATTATATGTAGATTCTTCACGAAGAATTAGGGCCAAAGATTGCTAAATTAAGAGAAGAAAAGAGGCAGTATATAGAATTTCAACGTGTGGAAAGGGAATTGGAACATTATAAAAGAATTTATATTGCTTGGAAATATATTCAAGCTGCAAAGAACAGTGAAAAGGCAGAAAGTGATGTTAAGGAGACTTTAGACAAAATTGAAGAATTCAAAAAAAGTATTGAAGATGGCAAAACTGAAATTCAAGAAATCGATGAACAAATTAACATCATTGCTCATAAAAGAGATTCTGTAAGTAAAATATATGTAATGAATTTAGTGCCACAAATTTTATATACACTATATTACTTGACTTTATAAATGCTTGCGTCATTGCGTCAAGAAAAGTTATTAAAATTATTTTTGCCTTTTGATAATGCTATAATAAAATTAATTTTTTGCAATTACTCACTTTTTTATCATTAGGAGTTAGGTGAAAAGTTAGAAGAAATGGAAGCAGAAATGAAAACAGTAGAAAAAAGAGAACATAAATTGTCAGCTGAAGTAAAAAGTAAACAGGAAAGTATCAAACAACAAGAAGTGGTAATCAATCAAACAAAGAAAAATATTGCAGTCGATGAAAAAGAATTAAAAGTAAAGGAAAAGGAAGTAGATCAAGTTGGTGGACTTTTTAATAAGTTGAAGGAAAATGAACAGAAAGATGCACAAGCTGTTTTGGATGCTCAGGATGAGTTTGCAAAAATTAGTGCAGGCTTACTGCAAAGTGATACTGGAGAGAACGCGACTTTAGAACAGCAAGTTATTGCAGCAAAAAAGACTACCACGGAAGCACAGACAGAGATTCAGCAGTGCGAAATGACGTTAGCACATAATGATGAAAGGTTGAAGATGAAGAAAAAGGAAATGCAAAACACGGATACCGAATACAAGAAAGACATGAAATTGTTAGAAGATAAAGAAAAAGAGGTGAAAACATTTGAAAACAATTTGAAGAAATTAAATTACCAGGAAGGAAAGCTGGAATCTTTAAATGAACAGAAACAAGCTCTGTCTAGAGATATAAGTCAATTAAAAGATAAAGTTGAAGTTGTTGAATCACAGCATCCCCAGTTAAGGTTCAATTATCAGAAGCCAGATCCTAATTTCCGGGAAAGTTCAGTTAAAGGTCTTGTATGCAAATTGATCAAAGTTAAAGATTTAAAGGTTTCTTATGCCTTGGATGTTGCTGCTGGTGGCAAGGTACAAATTATCTTTTAAATTAAAGTTGTATATAAATTTATGTAATGTGATATTAATCAACTCTGTTTTCATGTTATCAATTTTCAGCTGTTCAACCTAATCGTTGACACAGAGCAAACAAGTAAACAGCTTCTTCAAAAAGGTCAAATACAACAAAGAATTACAATTATTCCTTTAAATAAAATACGTGGAAGGGCAATTGATAATCAGATCGTTACTCTGGCACAAAAGCTCGTTGGTAAGGAAAATGTGCAGCCAGCTTTATCTCTAATTGAATTTCCAGAAGAAACTAGACCAGCAATGACGTGGATCTTTGGTCAGATTTTCATTTGCAAAGACATGAATGCTGCTCGCAAAGTGGGTTTTGATCCAAGAATTATGAAAAAATGTGTTACTTTGGATGGTGATGTGATTGATCCTTCTGGAACTTTGTCTGGTGGTGCCATGGCCGAGGGAGGATCAGTACTTTTAAAGTTGAATGGCATAAAAGATGCTCAAGATGAATTGAATAAAAAAACTGGTGCCCTACGAGAAATTGTTGAGGAAATTGTAAAATTAAATGATACTGCGCAAAAGTTTGCTCAGATGAAAAAAACACTAGATTTAAAAAACTATGAACTTGATAATGTGAAGAAAAAAGTTTGTCAAACTACACACCATCAAATTAAAACAGAGGTTTGTATTTAACTAGTAATTGTTATTATTATTGTCAGACTACGTGTAGTACAACTGTATTACTCTTGTAACAAAATGAGATAATGCAACATGATTTATTGACATTGTAATATAACTAATATTAGTTTTTATTATAAATAAGCTAGTTGCAGTTTATACACATTAAATATTATTATGAAATTAATATTATTTTAGGTTGAAAGTTTAACAAATTCAATTAAGGAGTTAAAAGAAAAAATGGATGAGGCCAAAAAGAGAGAAGCAGAAAGTTCAAAACGTGCAAAATTCCTTGAAAGTCAATTAAAGAATGCCGCTAGTATTCGTGAAAAACAACTGAAAGATGCAGAAAACAAATTGAATATTTTGAAGAAGAAAGCAATAGAAAGCCGAAATGAATGGCAGAAACGAGAAAAAGAAGCGGAAACTTTAAACCTAGAAGTAACTGATTTACGAAACTCCATTAAGACTGGTAAAGAACAATTAATAAAAGCAGAGGGGAAGCTTGCAAAATTGATGGAAGAGTATGACGAACTGCAAAAAACATTGAATGAAGCGAATGCTCAAGTTAAAGAATGCCTGGAAAAAATGAAAAAGCATAAAGAGCAAATCAATGAGCAGAACAAAGAAATTCAAAAATTAATAGGCAAGAAGGAAAGCATTGCAA
The DNA here is from genome assembly GCA_022817305.1 of Leptoteleia sp. ZL-2020. Taxonomy (NCBI): domain Eukaryota; kingdom Metazoa; phylum Arthropoda; class Insecta; order Hymenoptera; family Scelionidae; genus Leptoteleia; species Leptoteleia sp. ZL-2020. Next base: position 35,137 of record JABFPN010000003.1, on the reverse strand, counting down.
AACAAGCAACTGACGCAGATTTGGAGATCACTAAATTGAATCAAGATATTATGTCTATAAAGAATAATGCCAAAGAATATAAAAGCAAATTAACAGAAATGACCCGGAAGCATGATTGGATTGAGCAAGATAAAAAATATTTTGGCGAAACCGGTAGTTAATTTATTTTATATATAGGTCTTTTTTTAGCCTCAACATTTATGAAATTATATATATAATTTTTAATTTTTAAATTTATTCTTGTTGTTAAATAAATAACACTTTTATTTATTTGCTCATTAGGTGGAATGTATGATTTCACTGCAAATAACCCAGAAGAAGTGGGACCTAAAGTGAAAGAGCTGGAGTCAGTGTATGAAAGAATGAGTCGGAATGTAAATACAAGATCAATTAATTTGCTCAACAATGAGGAAGAACTTTATAATGCCACTATGACGAAGAAACGGAAAGTTGAGAATGATAAAGAAAATATATTGAAGACAATTCACCATTTAGATGAGAAAAAGAAGGAGACATTGCTCAAAGCTTGTAAACAGGTGTGTAACACTAAAATTTTAATATTTATGCTCATTATCTTCATAATATTTACGATTGAAAGAAGGAATTTTGCGTGTTCAAATACATACAATTTATTTATTTGTATATAATTTAAAAATATATGTTTCAGGTTAACAATGATTTTGGCTCAATATTTAGTACTCTACTGCCCGGTGCGTGTGCAAAATTAATTCCACCAGAAAATCAATCTGTCCTAGATGGATTAGAAGTGAAGATTGGCTTTTCAAACGTTTGGAAAGAATCTTTAGGCGAATTATCTGGAGGACAAAGGTCACTTGTCGCATTGTCTTTGATTTTGGCAATGTTACTGTTTAAACCCGCACCCTTGTACATTTTAGATGAAGTTGACGCTGCTTTAGATATTTCTCATACAGAAAACATTGGCACCATGCTGAAACGACATTTTAAACACTCACAATTTATTATTGTTTCTTTAAAAGATGGCATGTTCAACAATGCAAATGTTTTATTCACAACAAGATTCGTTGACGGAATGTCTACCATCAGCAGGAAATGTAAAAACTAATTTCATTTAATTTAATTTCAACATGCTAATAAAAATAGAGTTAGATTTTTATGTAGATTAGTCATTACCACATTTTCATCGATGAAGTAATTTTAGTGTAGATGAGTAAAATGTATTATTTTTGTACTGTAAAAAAATTTTATAAAATATAGGCATAAAGAATAATCATCAAATGGTTTTATATAAATTAGAATAAAGCCAATTTTTAAAAATTGTAGAACATTATTTTACATAAAGAAAGTACAATTACTAATTTATATTATATATCCTATCCTATTCTATTGCTATTTTTAAAAACTCATGACATGTCTTAAGGTGCAGTGAGTCACCGGTTTATTAGTCAATCAAATTGGAAGTTAAGCGGATGTAAAAGTGCTAAAGGCACGGAATTAGTGTATTTTCAATTTATAACAGTATGATAAGATATTTTTTGATTTGATGAGAAGAGCACCTTGCATAAGCAATGGGAGAATGTATGCGTTTATAAGAGGTGATGTATAACACAAACATATTCGTAAACATTGAGAATCTGCACGTAGTAAACTGTAACGTCGGTAAGTGCTCTGCTTTGCATTGTTTACGAATACGTTTGTGTTAAATAACACTTTTTGCGCATATATACGTTCTCCCATTAATTTTGCAGGGTACTCTTCTCATTAAATCCAAAAATATACTATAATATTGCGATAAATTGAAAATACACTAATTCCGTGGATTTAACACTTTGACATCCCCTTAATAAAGGACAGATAATTCTGTTTACATAAGTGCATCCTTTATCAACTGAGCGAGTTGTTGAAGAATGAAAACGGTACATATAAGTGACGTTCAGTGTCTGCTGTCACAGAGTTAGTATCTTTTATAAAAAAAGAAATAGTTCCATCAAATTTTTCTTAAGAATATCATAAATTCATTTAAGCCTTCGTTTCGTATAAATTTAAAAAATTCTTTCATTTCTTAAATCAAAAAAAAAAAGGAAGAAAAAGAAAGTAAAAAACCAACTTCATTCGCTATCAGCGCGCATGCTCGTTTACATAGCAACGGTGCATCAAGAATCGCCAACGAAATAGAGTTCTCCAATAGTGAATTTAAATTTGAATAAAAATAAAGAAAGAAAAAAACCACCGCCCGACCAACCGCGTCCTGTTTTACCGACCATCGCCAAATTTCCAACAGTCGTCGCGAGGTGTCAGAGCTGGCGTGTGTAATCCCCCCACTCTCGTCGCTCTGTCAGTTCGACCTACAACAAGCCACAAAGTTCGGCGATCGACATATCAACTACGTGTGCACGGGGCCCCGATAGGTGAACGCGATGAGCGGCCGTTTGTGATTCGCCGAGCCTGTGGCATGCCTCCGCTCGTACGTCGTCCATGCAGCGCCGTGCCCGTGTTCTAACCCGGACGTCTATTTGGTTGCGAACAATTGCGCAGCGACGAGCCGCGCTTACACCCGTTCTTCGTTCGCGTGTGTCCGTCCGAGCGCGATCGTTCTATCTCTCTTTATCTGTCTCTCTCTTTCTCTCCCCGTTTCGCTCACCCCACCATCGAGACTCGTCGCGCACCGTCCTCGTCGGTGGCGTCGCGCGCGCCCCTACCTCCGTCTCGTTCTAGTTGCGTTTCGTCTAGTGTTCGTAGCGCGAGCGGGCAATGATGGCCGACGTTGCCGAGGAGCGGATCGCGAGCGCCGCGCAGCAGCCCGTTGATCGACTTAAGTTGCTATATCCGATGGTCAACGAGGACGAGACCCCGCTGCCGCGCTCCTGGAGCCCCAAGGACAAGTACAACTACATCGGCCTCAGCCAAAATAATCTTCGCGTGCACTACAAAGGTATTCTCTCTCTCTCTCTCTCTCCATCTCTATCACTCGCTATATATATATATATATATATATATGTATATATATATATGTGTGTATGTGTATATATATATATATCTCTCGCAGTCGCACTCGCCGTCCACTGCCTCCGCCCGTCCTTATCCCAAGCTCGTGTCCCTCTCCCCCGCCCGCCCGCTCCGCCTCTCTTGTTCTGTCAAAATTCTCGCCATCCTTGTCAACCGCGGTCTTTTTCTCTCGTTTTTTCGTTTCTTCCCTTTTCCATGGTAGCTTTTGTGTTTTCGCTTTCTTTTTGACTTTTTTTGTTACTCCTGGTGGAAGGGGATGGCTATCGATTAAAAGGACAACAAAGGCATCAGCTGATCGGGGGAGGGGGACAGTGTCATTGACAGCTGTTCCAGGGGAGGCTTTCTTGGGACGCCCGGTTCTGTTGGTGCGAGCGAAAAGGTAGATGCGAGTGACAATGACACTTGCAACAGCTGAGAGTGTGTTCGTGTGCACTCGAGGTGGGAGCAGCAATGTTTTTTTTTTTTTTTTTTTTTACTTTTTTTATCATTTCTTCCGACGTTTTGTAGTGCTTGGAAAAGAAAAAATTGCACTTGGCCGTCGCAATTTGATCGGTTCTCTTCGCAGGCCTTTCGTTGTCAAGTTACAAAGCACCTTTTGGATGGCTTTTGTGGGGATTTTGTTTTCCTTTGGTTATGATGACGCAAGCTTTAGCAGCGTTGGCTTTCGATGCGTTTCCTCGGTCTCCACGTTTTCGGCGTTTAATTGTTTATTCTTTCCTTCTCCTCCATTTTTTTTAATATTCATTTCGCGGTTTTGGGTTAATGATCGTGCGCTGGGATTGTAGATAACTTTGATTTGCCAGTCATTGGTCACTTTGTAATTGTGTTGTAATGCGAGACACGATAAGCTCATGGATATTTATGTAAATAAACAATATAAACATTATATTTAGGAAATGTATTGTTGTATACGAATCAAATGCAACTTTCCGTTATTATTGAGTAAATCGATTATTTGCATTTTAAATAGGAGATAATGCTTTATAACTGTTCGTTTCGAGCTTGTTTTAAAATTCTCTGTATATATATCATTGGATAATGATAAATGCCACGATACATTCAGAGAAGATTAATTATTTAATTTAGTCCACTTTACATAACTTTATGTGAACATACTTTTAATATTGTTTAAGTTTGTGAAAAAATATATATAAAAGTGCGAATTTATTACGTTATTTTCAGTTAAATTAATAACGTCTTTAAGTACTATTAGAAGGTGATTTCTTATACAAACATCTGGCATATTTTTGCTTTTAATTATAATATGGATAAATAAATGTGTAATTTTATCATCGTGTATCATACAGTGGAAAATTTTCTTCCTTCGCAATGTTACAATTGCGTTTATTCTTAATAAATACGATCAGAATTTCATGCCAATCTATTTTCTTTTTGCATGAAAATCTGGAATCATATTTATTAAGAAAATAATAGTCTGAAAACATAATGACAAATGTCTTATTAATGTTCAGCTCATAAATTTGAATCATACATCCGTCAGCGCTTATCAAAATTTATTCTTACAAATTGATATTTATAATTTCTTATTTCTTAATTATAACCGCAAATTTACAAACACCAACCTACGACTGAACTCTATTTATATTTATGAATTAACGTTGAATTCAAAAGAGCTTGTCCGGAGCTTGATGTTTTTATAACAATACCATTGTTATCGGTATTTTTTTTTCTTGCTTGCTTTTAGTTGTTTGTTATTGCTTTCCTTCCTTTATTAAGCTCCGAAGATTCGACGTAAACAAATAAACAAATAACAACAAGAATTATCAACCATTAAGCATGAATAAACTCGAGTCACTAGGGATATCATTCTCATCGCATTAATAATTTGTGTAATTGAAATTACTTGTTTTTCATCGTTGCATATTTCTGCAGCGTTGCCAAGTTTGATTGCCACTGAATTACAGATCAAAGTTTGAAACATGACCGTTGTGGTGTCATCAAAAAGTGACCACGCTTTTCGGAGAAGCTTTGTGCTCGTGCATGTCAAGTGTATGACGCTTTTTCTTGACAATTGTTAAGACTCAATTTGATACAACTATTCTATAATCGGTGCTTGACTTGGCAACAATTTTACTGTAGAAATGTTTTCTATATATTTATATATATCCAGAACTTTTTCTTGAAAGTCATTCATTTGTGTCAATTTTCTCGACCAAATCTCTGACAATTTTCAAACTTTTGTTTGCTTCTTTTGCTACTTGGATTATATAAATTGTCTGAATATTTAATCCCTGGGTTAGGTGTTATCGGGGAAGTGTTTAAGATGTGATTAAATTATAAGCTTTGTATTAATTTGTATAATTTTTTATTTGTTCGTTAAACAAAAAAACATAATGCATATTTGTACCAAAATATACAAAATAACTACATTAAATGAAAACATCTTTGCTGTCTTTCTAATTCTAAAATGAACTTTAGATTAGATGGTAAACAAATTACCTCAATTGGACATTACAAGCATACAATTTGTATTTATATAAATGAATTATAATTAGTGATTAATCATTTCTATATTATAATAGAAAAAATATTATTTTAGAAGCTGTATGAGGTTATTAAATTAATCATTTTACTTTATTGTTTATTTTTATATTTAACACGATAATGTATTCTTTAATTCCTTAAAAAAGTAATCTAATCTAAAATTGTATTTAATATCGATATTATGAGTGTATTGTATATTTAATAGTTTTTATTCTTTTTCATGTATCTCAAAAACAAAAATATTACTAAAGTAACTTAGTTTATTTTTTATATATAAATATACAGATATACAAAAGTGTTATAATAAAACACAGATAACACATATTTCTTAGACTTTTCTATTTCAATTAGCTGTACTCTACGAGCGCACTATTAATAGTGTGAGATTCTTTAAGTATCAACAATGAGAGGATTCTTAAACTTCAACTAAATAATGCGACCTTAAACGGTGCACCATCGTAACTTGAATTGGCGATACAAATACTGTGAAATCAGAGCCACCAAATTGGCATCATTTTTCTGCACATGCCCCTTTTTATTTCTCATTTTAGTTTTATAAGCCTAGTGCTGCGACATTTCTCTTCATCATAATAAGGAACATAAAAAAAAAACTTCTCACTTTAAAAGTCACACGGAAACGAGGAAAATGATGAAATTATACATTAATAATTATAAATTCACAATCAAAAGAAAGTTTAATGAAAGAGAAGCAATAAAAATATAAATGCACAATTTTTCAGCCCGGCTGTAATTATCAGATCATTAATATCAAAAAAAAAAAGGAGGAAAGAAAAGAACTACTTTCGTTACAATTCGCCGACTTAATTTATTATTCATAATTATTAATTGATACTAATGGGGGCAAAAAAAAAAGTAGAAAAATGAATTGCAAGAAAGTTAAACGTTGCAAATATAAAAGTCTGCGGCGACATGAACGGGTATTTACATTCAATTAGAAATAATCTTTCTTCTAATGCAAAAAGTGACCATGAAACAAGTTTCAGTGACAAAGACGAAAGTACTTGTTCCTTCGGCTGATAAACTAGTGGCGCAATCGATCCGTCACTTTGCTACACGGCATCGAAGGAAATGCAATTTTTCCTCCCTCCCCTTTTCGTGAATTTCATTTTACGTGCGTATAACGTAAAACGTGTTCTGGACTTTAAATTGTGCTTTTCAATAAACTCCGCCATAAGTCACTGAAATGCGATAAAGGCCCGAGATTATGCTCCGGTGATTAAGTTTTTTTTTTGTTCGTTAAAGTTAAATAATGTAACTCATAATTTACATTTTTTCATGTAATATTTTTATTGCTATATCATCGTTTATTTCTTTTTTTTTTCTTCTCCTTATTTATTTTTTTCTCTTGTTTAAAATCAATTTCATATATATATATATACATACATGCATACATATATACATACAACACACATATATATGGAAAAAATATTCGCTTTGTTAAATAAATAAGTTTATAAACCAAATTTTAATTAATTTAATAAGAATTTATTTTATTTGCAGAAGGACACACGTTTAATTCAATAAAATAAATATTTTTACTTTACATAACCTATAACTGATTCAACCATACATTTATCTAACTTAGGGACTGAATTTGGCCTTATTATAGTAACGAAAATTGCTTCGACTTCATTGTTTTAAGGGTTAGCTAAATTTGTATGGCTGTTTCAGCTATATGTGCGTGTGATTCAATGAACTCGGTAGGTTAGTTTTTCATATTGCAATTGAGTCACATAAATTTGTTTGGTTATGATAATTATAGTTTCTACTTGTGTCAATAATAGCCAAACAACTTATTCAATATAAATAGAAATTTAATAGTTCACTTCATATTTTTTCTGTGTATTTATAAATACAATGTATATAATATTATATATAGTATAGTATCATGCATAGTATTATATATAATGTTATATACGTATTTTACATTTCAATTCATACGTTAAATGGATTGTCTTGTGTGATAATGAAATTTTGAAGGATACAAAAGAATTGATGGAAATAAATAGAAGGAAAAGAAAATTTGTTCTTTAACCTGGCAAGTATGAAGGTTGAAAAAGTAATGATTACACAGTTGCAGGGTATATAGCGCTGAGCGTACATCACCGTAAATGTTTAATGCCAAAGTAACTGTATAAATATGGTACATGCTGGATGGATGTTGTGCACAATATCTAGCCTCGGTGAAAGAAAGTCCCGTGGCATAAAAGCGGGACACGCATTAGAAGTGGAAAGGTGCGCACGATTTTAGGTCCGTCAGTCGAAGACTCTTTGGATTCATTCCTCAGACCTTCCATGATTGCGTTCAAATTTTCATGCCCTCGGTGCACTCGGATCTTCGAATCTAATATTAAACGTCATAATAATGCTGCCCAAATAATCATGCCTACGAATTGTACATTTCTTTTTTTGCAATAAAATGTATCCTTTGAATCATACATTTCATGCAATTATTAAATCATTCTACCTTTTGTTTCAAAATTGAACTGAAATGCAATTAAACTGTAATTTTATGTTCGATGAACAGTTATTTATTATAATACAACTATATAACCAGTTTACCAACAATATCAATAATTTTTGTCAATCTCTTTTCTTCATGTAACAGTTGATTTAAGATTAAAATCAAAATAAAATATAAACAGTCTGATGTTAATAATGTTCTAATAATAAATTTCAGCAAACAATTACAATAAATTCTACACGCTTTTAACAGCGATAAATAATAAATTAATGACAAAAAGGATACGTTTGTTTATGGTTTTGTTTGCAATCGAAAAGCTGAGCAATGATCATTGCATGAATATTCATGGCAAAAAAAAACAGAATAATATTTATCCTCTATTTTCAGTCGCAGTTACAATTCCCATGAATTCTTTGCAAAATATCACCGTTTCCAGATGAAGATGGTTATCTGAACGTGCAAAACGGTACCAACAAAGAAACGATCAATTATCATGAGAAAGAGAAAGAGAGAGGGACGAAAATAAAAAAATATGAAATTAATAGGTATAATGCGGAGATGAGGGCAATATGCATATATTATGACGTATTAATATTGAAATGAATACGATGAGATGAATGAATGGGACGGTTTGAGTTACGAAGACAATGCGTAATCAATTTCCATATCACCTTGCCGTACCTTTTAGGAAGTGCTCGAATTTTATTGCGCTTGCCATTGAGGTGTTACATGCTATTAATTATAAAGGCGTTTCGTTGCCTTTTGTCGCTGTCAAAATCACCATCAACATTCCCCTGGCTTGTTCATTTCATAAACAAGCTGAAACGATGCCAAATTGTTAAGTTGTTAAATTGACACTGCCAATGATCGTTATCTACATGGAAAAAAATATGAAGTCCACTACTAAATTTCTATTTAAGTTAGATATATTGTTTGGCTATTATTGGGATAAGTAGAAATTATAATTATCGTAACCAAACAAATTTATGTGAATCGAATTGATGAAAACTAACCTAGCTAGTTGATTCAATTTATATACACTGCATGGCTGAATCAGCCATACAAATTTTACTAATCCAAAACACGGTGCAATCCAAGTAGTTTTCGTTGACATATTGAGGTTATGTTCAGTTCCTCTTGGATAATTGTATGGTCGAATCTGCCGTACAGTTTATGTGACGTTTAAATATTCATTTTAGTCGATTTAATACCTAGGTCCTTCTGTAAATAAAATAAATTCTTACTAAATTAGTTAAAAATTGCTAGATAAATTGATTTACCTAACAAAGCGAATACTTTTTTTTCGTGAATAAATAGCTTACTCATGGCATTCTTTGTGCTTTATATTTTGATTATAATTGTTTTTATTATAATCATTATTGCGAGTTATAAGAGGGAATAAAGTGGAGGAGGATTACTCATACGTTATACGATGCGTTATAACTTTATTTTTATCAGTTGAAAATGCTGAATGCAGATAAATATAGAAGAAAGCATCGCAGGAAAATGACCTGTCAAAACGACTGTTCCTTTGTGGCAAAACGGTTCAATTTAAATTCGACGCAGTTGCGGAAAAATGTTTACACGCTTGAAACATCTTCATCGTTCAGTTTTTGATTAATTATTGCACGTTGGGAAAGTGTGCATAGTCATAGGGAGATGAAAAGAATGTTAAAAGTTGGAAACCAGGGTATTTCCAATTTTTGTAAAACTTTATTCTTTTTTTTTTTACTAGACTTTATTTTAGGTTTTGTCCGTTAGATGTCGCAGTTCTGTGTAGTTCACAATCTAATGATAAAACAGTTTACTAAAATTTCATAAGCAGAATATAATATTTCACAAATGAAATATACTTTTTTTTTTTCTCTCAGTGTAGTTGTTAATATTTAATTTCATTATCAATTATAATTCAATAATATTAAAGAATTAGAATATATTTAATAATAGGTGAATTGGGATTAATAATTGTTATTATAGCAGGATTAAATGTGTGCTCGCACTGGCGTACTTTAAGTATGATTATTATGTGCGAATCAAATTCGATGGAGAACTTAATTTATGAAGGGAAAAAGTGGAGCGAATGTTGAAACTTCAACTGAAGTATGATCATTTGCATGGGATTAAGCAATTAATGAAACTCTATCTGTTAAAATAATCGGCCGTTTTGTTGCCTTCACTTTCAGCCAATTAAATTAATTAACGAAAATAATTTATTATTCCACGGAAATGTAAAATTTGCACGCTTAAGAGAAAAAAATCATTTTCCGAGATTTTCTGGCGCACATAAACATTCATTCATTCATATAATTATTTTCCATCCTAAAACATTAAAATTTTTTTATATATATTTATATAAACATTTATATAAATTGATGAATAAAGGGACTTTTATTTATCAACAGCCTGTTTTACTATCATTTTACGTCGCTTCTTGGAAATACGAGCTTCATTTCACAAATATCCGTGATTGTATGGGAACGTTGAAACTGGAGTTTGACGAAGAAGAGCGTTTCTCCAAGCGGTGGCTCGGAATAGTGGTAAAGCGCGCCGACTAGTAACTACGAGGTAACGGGTTCAATTCCTCGATAACCACAATTGTCTTTTTAATACATTTTTTAATATGTATTTCATAAATTTTCTTACATTATATCACAGTTAGCAACTGACAATATATTTCTTTTAATTTATAGAGAGAATTATTAACAATTCTATTAATATTGTGTATATAAATTTGTGTATCTGTTTGTAAATTATTTACATGCGACAATAATAACAGTCTCCACCTGAAATTTTCAAATATTTCCCAAATGACCGTGGTTAAAATGATGCAAAATAAATAAGCAAACTCTCTTATTACAACTACTAAAAATTTTAGTTGAAAAGTTAGGTAAATGAAAATACTCCCCGATGAAAGCGCGCTCTCAAATTATTTGACTTCGTTTTAAACATTTAATACGGACGGCGAATTAATTTTTAATGCCCCGCGATCAATCTATTATTTATTCAACGAGATTAAATACTCGATAATAATAATAACGCCGAAATGAATAATAAACGCGGGGCAGCTTCTTTTCCCGCGGGGGGCCGTTGGTGGTTCGAGAGGTGTCCGCCGAGCATCGGCGGAGCCGCGCCACCGACGACACGACATCTCGCGCGACATCAATTATCGAGCGGCCTAAACGGCAAAAAGCTCATCCGCGTCGCTTAATTATCATAACTCGGGCTCGAAATGAGCGAGTCCGCGGGAACGATAACCGCGGGGCACGCAAAAAAGCGCCCGCGAATCCGCATGCAATTTCCACGGCCTGTGAAATATCGACGACGCGGGCTGACCCAGTGACCCACTTCCTGGCTGGTCCTTCGCATTGGCACTGAGTTTACCCAATTTTCCGTACAACGCCAACACGTGCCGCGACCAGCAATTGATTCGCCTTTGTCCGTTCAATTTGCCATTTACATTTTTCATTCGGGTATTACGTTTCGCAAAAAAACATGTTTATCAAATTCAGCGTATTTTTTTTTTTTTTAATTAACATGACCAATTATGTCACACGTTGAACGGTTTTTATCATTTTTCAACGCGTGCGAGAGTATGGATGTCATGATAAAATTAAAATTTATTTATTATTTATATTATTTACTAAGATTGTTAGTAAACGGATTACATGCTAATTCAAAGAATCATTTTTATAATAATATTAAAGCTAGTAATTTGTTTTAGCACACGGAGAAGAATGTTTGGTAGTGGTAACCAAAAATTTGTTTTTTTTTTTTTTTCTTTTTAGCTGACCAACATTTTTAATTGAAATAACTAAATATGTTGATGCAAATTTATTATTTAATTACTGTAACTAGAAATATTTATTATTGTGTGTATTTTTTATTTTATTTTTCTCCATATATAATTGTCTTCGTGGAGAAAAAGGAGTATTAAAATGTAAAAACCAGTGAATTTTAATTTGTGACGAAGTTTATATTAAATGTCCGCTAGGTGTCACTAGTCAATGTCGCTACTCGCAAAGTGCCTGTCATAAACCAGTTATAAAACGGTTCACGAATAGAATGTTAAATTGTACACCCAGCAACTATGAATCGTCCCATAAGTAGATGACATTTGAACGCTACCTTCTGTAATGTAATGTAAGTACACGAGTTCAAATGTCAACTACTTATTGGACGATTCTTAGACGCTGAGTGTACAAAACTGCATAGAATTACAATGTTTAATAAACTGATTTCTAAATTTTAATTATTTGGTTTATCATATAAAGATATTCTGCAAGTATAATGGCAAACTAGTATACTTTTTATTACAAATTTTTTGTTCACTCTGTTATTAACTATTAAGATATATGATTATTAAAATTTATGACTTGAATGTTTATAATATGTATTATAATATATACTCGTTTATTTTTATATTATTTATTATGTAATTATAGTGAGCTGTGGTGAACTTCGTTTAGCTTGAATACTAAGCTCAATTATTTTAGATAGTTAAAATTATTTTGGTTATTTTAATTATCAATTGCAGCTCTTTGTTTTAAATACACTCAATTTCCGGTTAGCGATCCAATGTAGAGGAAGTAGCGCGACCCTTACTATAATTTTTACAGTGTACAGATCCTTCCCACAATTGGCGTTTAAATATGTAAGCATACGTAGGGAACAAAATAACAGAAAATTGCATCTTTTATATAAGTTCGTTTCATTTGTGCTACGCGACCACGACTTTTGCACCTCTACGGGAGTTATAAATTTCACGACTTAGCCTCCGACGAGCTCTTTTTCCCCCTCTTTTCCCCTCAAAAGTCTTTCAGTCAAATATGCTACTTTCTTATTGGCTAACGAATAATCCACAAAAAATCTAGGGAATTAAAGTCATGGTCATCTAGTATTTAAATAAAAAAAATTATAACGATTCGCAAACAATACATTAATTATTATATAAAACTGTATAATTATAAAATTAATAACAGTCTTAAGTATTAATTAACGGTCCTTAGAAATTAATATTTTATTATCAATTAGTTATTGAAAGTTACCTCAAACGGAAATTCTAAGGCACTTTAAAATGTTGCTTCGCATTAACTTATTTATTTATTCATCTGTCCACTGGATTCACTCATTGATTTAATTACGTATTCACATATTTATATTTATTTATTTCTTTTTATTTATTTATTTGCGGTTTTATAATATGGAAACCTTCGTCGCAAGCCGCAAATGACCACGTGACTGCTATATAATTTTCCGTGTAGCGCAGGTCGCAGCCGTGTAATTTTCTCCCGAGTATTTAATATTGATTCAACGTTATCGAACTGCTTTGTATCTACGAAAAGCGAGAAAGCCACTAAAATAACAATTCGTTTTCATATCTTACGGATTTGATTAATTCTAAACTCCTGCTAACCTGATACCATGTACGCTCAAGTGCGTTTCCCGATTAGCGTCAATGGTGAAAGTTTTTCATGTAACACGAGTAAATCCAAATACGATATATTACAACATTTTCTTTACGTTAAACACAAATCCCGTACGATCCGCAGAATTATTGATTATCATTACTTGATTATTATTTTGTAATCAACTAATGTCTATTAATTTTTTTTGTTTAATTATATTCCATAATGAGTTTGTGGTCATGACAAAATGTCGAAGTTGCTATAATGAACTTAAATTGACGTTTATACTATGTTTAATGTCAATATTAAGTTCAGAAGGTTGTTATTGTTATACGTCAAACTGAGGAAAAAATTTGGGGAAAATTATATTTTTATATGCAGAGAGAAATTTATTAATAGTGTGTATATATAGGATTTCTTGGGATATGATAGAATAAAGTTTATAAAATATATATTAAAAAAGGTTTATGTAGGAATCGAACCCGTTCCCTTACAGTCACTAGGCATGTACTTTACCACCACTCTAAGCTGTTGCTTGGAAGAATATTGATCTAAAGTTATGAATATTTGTTAAGAATGTCTTTTATTTCTAAGGGACAAAGTAATCTGGTGGTAAGAGACATAACTAGTGATTGTGAAGTAACGAATTGTATCTTTTTTTTAATATTTTGATATATTATATGATATTATAAAGTACACTATAATACTGACAGTATAGAAATTCTGAGTTGGAAGAAAGACTGGCTATTATAGGAAATTTAAGAATCGACTTATTTTTTGCGTTTTTCTTAAGAACGATAGTGCTGCTCAGACAGACCATGAGTCATTGATCGGAATAAGTTGGTAGTCGGAAGGAGTAATGTCTGGAGAATACACCGGGTGGGGCAGGATGCGCCATTTGAGTGTTTCCAAGTAGTTTTCTACTAGTACAGCATTATGTGGTTGAGCATTATCATGCTGCAACATCATTTTGTCTAGTTTCTGCTCTCTTCATCTCAATTCATTTCATTGGTTGGCAACACTGAATAGCGATACCTAATGGACGAAAAGATCAAATAAAAAGTTTATCAAAAGTTAGACTTCAGTTTATTACAATCTGAAATCTCCTAGTTTCTAATTCTTACTATACTTTACTCTCCGTGTAGTCTCCAAAAAATCTCAACAAAATTCTTTAAATAAACTAAAGTTTCATTCGTTTCAACAAATTCTTCTTTTACTCAAATAATAACAAAATATTATTAATATAAATAAGTATCCGCCGATTTTAATAGAAAATCGAGGTTTCTCAGTTTTTTTATATTTTCGGTCTTCCCTTACGTTTTTTGTCTTCGACACCAAATTCACCTTTCTTCAACAGCCTTTCACATTATATGAATGTTACCCTTTTACTTAACAATGGCATAATCTTTTATCAAACGGCAGATACTTATTTACACATCATAATGTATTGAATTATCCTGTTTTATTTATTTAAAAAAAAAAGTTATATATTTAATAAAAAATTACTCTTTGTGTGACTGTCGTTCAGAATGACGAACGATAGTTTGATTTGCATTAAAACAAACCAATTAACAACAATTGTTTTTAGGTTATGGTAAGACCCATAAAGATGCAGCAAGCGTCCGCACAACGCACGCGATACCGGCCGCATGCGGACTGTACTACTTCGAGGTGAAGATCGTGAGCAAGGGCCGGGACGGCTACATGGGGATCGGACTGTCCGCGCAGGGCGTCAACGTGAACCGACTGCCCGGCTGGGACAAACACTCGTACGGTTACCACGGCGACGATGGCCACAGCTTCTGCTCGTCAGGAACCGGACAACCCTATGGACCGACCTTTACCACCGGTGACGTCATCGGTTGCGGCGTCAATCTCGTCGACAATACCGCCTTCTATACCAAAAATGGACATCACCTGGGCATCGCGTTCACAGATCTTCCCGTAATTTCACTTGAATAATCACTCGATAACGCATAGATTCCATTAGATTAAGTTTATATAAAGATTATTAGTCGATTGTAGTTATTAATTAGTAGTTGATAGTTCAAATGATTATAGAAATTGATTATTTGTTAATAGTTCAATTAATTATAAACTATTAATTATTAACGCTCACAAAGAAGAATTTCATTATAAATTCTGTAAGTTGTATGTGTAAGACTTATCGATGTAATGTTTTGTTTCTTTATTTTTAATTTTTTTTTATAGTTAAAATGTTCTTTATAAAATTGTTGTTGGTAATATTCCTACAATTGAGAGAAAAATTCTGATAAAATATGTAAATTGTACAATTACTGCAGTCAGGTTTAATGTAACTATTATATTTAATTTTGTTTTTATTGGTTTATCTTTTTTTGCTTGAAAAAAATGCTGGTAAACACAATTTGTGTACATTTTACTTTTAATTTCATTTTATAATATATATGTACCGAATTTGATGAATTGATCTAAATTTACAATTTATTTTATATATTTTTGTAATATGCTATAATTTTTAAATTCACAAAGAAAACTGTTATGTTCTTCTTATCGTAACCAGAATTATACTACAAGATTAACGATATGTAAATTATGATGCAGTACGTTGTTATGCAAATTTAGCATGTAAAATAGTTTTATGCTCAAATGAAAAAATTATTTTTCTTTTATTAAAAATACATTTTAAAGTTATGTTGAATTCATTTTAATACGTGAAGTTTTTAAACATATAAATTATTGTATGCAAATGAATATTAATATTTAATTGCCAACGTTTCATGAAATAATGCAGTGTCAAATTTCATCTTTATATCATTTAATGTGTAATATATTATAGGACTATAATTTGTGTTCTTTCATGAAGTATGTATAATGATTTGCACTGTAAAATTATGTAATTATGAACTTCGTCCATTTTAATAGGGATGTCGGTTGTTTTTAGTAGAATTTTTTATCAGTGTTGTTATTACTCTTGCATAATTGTTCTAAAATAACATTATATTTTTTAATATTTATTCAATTTTTAAATAAATCATTGATTATCATCATTGATAAGGTATTGTAGGGTGAAAAAATTTTAAATTTCAATTCAATTTCCATTTAGTCCTAAATATTTACCACAATATTTCATTAAATTGAAATATGAAGATGAAATTTTAACTTTCTATCACAACAGATTTTACTCAGTTAAGAATATAGCCAAAGATACATGTATATTATAATGAAATTTTATTCAAGCTTGCCTGAAGTAGTTTGTTTATTAGATTGGTCCTTTTAATAATGTATGCAATTAATTATATTATTTTGTACAAACATTATTATTATTATAATGAATATTAATTTTCGTTATTTAAAGTAAGTGTGCGGCATAAATTAATGAACAAGAGCAGAGTAATTTGATATAAGTAAAATTTGAATAATTATTTTCATACGATTAATGATTTTAACATTTAAGAAGAAATTTATCATATTTATATAATACAAAAGTTTGCACACATGATTCAATACTTACAGAGAGATATAATAGGATTTTCAAAAACTTATATTCTTTTTTCTTTTGCAGTCAAATTTGTACCCTACAGTAGGGTTACAGACACCTGGAGAGGTAGTGGATGCAAATTTTGGTCAGTCACCATTTTTATTTGATATTGAAGATATGATTAATGAGCTCCGCGAACGAACGAGATTACAAATCATAAATTATCCAACGCCTGACCAGGGACAAGGCCAGTGGCAGGCAGTTCTTCACAGGTTCGCCTCGCTTTTTTTCCTCTACTTTTATCTGCTTAATAAACAATTAAAGTTGTCAATCGGATGACAAACCGATTTTATTTCAAACATTTTAAGTAAATCAGTATAAGCTTTGTAAAATATGATCTGACTTGCAATGACATGTGAGACCACTATTGCTATTCTAAATAATTCTTGATTTACAATATCGATTTTCGACTTAAATGTTTCTTTCATCAGATTTTGCAGACAATACCAATTATTTGCAGAAAAAATAAACAATTAATGGTTATATAATTATAAGAACAACTAATTACTAGCTGGTGCTGATATTATATTTTTAAATCTTGCGGATAGACATTTTTTATTTGTTAAAGAATATTTACTATTTTTAATTAATGAAATGACGATATAACCGCTATATGTATAACAAATAAAAATATTTATCTCTACAAAGTATAGTAGATTTATCAATGAATCATTTACAAATTGTATTAATAAGTTGATACCAGAAAAGGGCTTTTAAAAATGTTTTTAAATAATTGAAATTTAATTTTCAGAATGGTGTCTACGTATCTTGTTCATCACGGCTATTGTGCTACCGCTGAAGCTTTTGCCAATAGTACGGGACAAATATTCGAGGAAGACTTCAACTCTATAAAGAATAGACAAAGTGAGTCTTGCGCGCTTTAGTGTCAGTAACGAGGACGCGGATTCAAGGTTGACCGCGCCCAACATTGTTCATTTTATGGCCCATTTCGCGACAGATAAAATCGCGAACTAATCGTATTTATTTTATTGATATTATTCAAAAAGCAACTGATTAATTGATAATAAGTGTTATCATATTGTAGTAAATAAAGAGGAGAAAAAAGGATGCTGACAGTGCCCAATAAAATTGAATTCCAAATTTTCTTACTAAAAAGTAAATTATTACAGATAAATTAAGATCAGTTTATTGAAGAAATTGTGGGATCAGTTGTAATTTATATTTTCTTTTTGATTTGTTGTGTGTCCTCTGTCTTATTCAAGAAACTTGTTTTGTTATGATTACTATTGAACTAGCCAAATTATTATTTATTTTTATTTGTTTTACTAGGTGAAATTAAGAGTTTAAATTTCACTTAATCATATTTATTTACATAAACACTGTTTTTTTCCGTTTTGTAATGTAATGAGTGTATTTCTAATGAAATCAAATAAAAGTAATTAAAAGTGGTTAAGTAAAAAATGTTATTTATGTATTTATAAAAAAGCATTGAAAAACGTCCAAGATAATATCTTGTTTTTATGAAATTTAAATCCAACTTTTACACTATGTTATTAATTATATATTTTGATTTGTTTTTAGATGTATTATTTCCAATATCAAGTTTTTTTTTTGTAATTATGTTCAATCTTCTCGTATTATACATATAATTCACTATTTTATTACTCGAATTTGTTCCTTCTTATAAAACCTTTACTTAAATGAACAATTAGAATGTTGAATATAGTCTTTTTGTTTGGGT
Organism: Leptoteleia sp. ZL-2020; assembly: GCA_022817305.1. Classification (NCBI taxonomy): domain Eukaryota; kingdom Metazoa; phylum Arthropoda; class Insecta; order Hymenoptera; family Scelionidae; genus Leptoteleia; species Leptoteleia sp. ZL-2020. Next base: position 16,535 of record JABFPN010000003.1, on the reverse strand, counting down.
ACAAGTAGGATTTCTCACCAAAATCAAATTATATTTATTATTTGTTAAAAAAAAAAACAAAGTTAAATGCAAGTAATGTATATATTAAAAAAAAAATAAGCAAAAATAATTAAATAAATTCCTTTTGCAGAAATATTGAAATTGGTTCTGGCCGGTCGAATGGGCGAGGCCATCGAGTTAACGACCCGATTATACCCAGATCTTCTGGAGGAAAATCCAAACCTCATGTTCGCCCTAAAGTGCCGGCAGTTCGTTGAAATGGTGAACGGCAGCGACTCCGAAGTCTGTCAGAGCAGCAACGAAAATCAAACTAGCGTGATACAATCGACCAAAGCATACACGAAGGCTTCGGCGAACGGCAACGTCGAGGAAATGAACCTTAATAACTCGATCAATGGTTCAACGACCGAACAACAGCAGTTCATCAATGGACAAATCGAAGACGACGTTGATATGGAGGAGAGTACCATCAACGTCATCAATGGCGTCAAAAGCAGCAATGGCTACCAAAATGGAAACGCCAGCTCGAATGGTTTCAAGTGTCAGAATGGTGACGATGTTGATATGGGTAACACTCTTCATTTTTATTATCAATTATTCGTTATTTTATTATTTAACAGTCTGAGATTATATTTAAAACAAACGAATGTATTTTCATTAATTTATGATTTAATTATAATGTAAATTAATTATGCCAATTCAATTTGTATCATTTATAATTATCAGAATGTACTATTGCGTTTATACTCGTATTTATTTCCAAATTTGATTTGCGAATGTTCAAATTGTAAAATTGTGTTGATTTTTAGAAGTGGACAGTGCAAATCCAGCAACGCAACAGCAACAGAACGGCAACTACAATGGCAACACAGAATGCTCGACGAATAAAAGCAATAAGAAGCAATTGTGTGGCGGCAATAAACAAGCCATTGAAAAGATGCTGGAATTCGGCAAACAGTTGTATTCGCAGTCGGTACACCTGCGACAGCTCTACGGAAAAAATGAAAGCAACAAGAAAATGTTGCAAGACGCGTTTAGTTTACTTGCTTATTCAAATCCGTGGGCATCGCCGGTCGGTTGGCAACTTGATCCGCAACAGAGGGAGACGGTTTGTGCCAGGCTGAATTCTGCCATATTAGGTATGCGAATATTATACAAAATATTTGGTTAATTTGGTATTCCAAAACATAATTACTTAATGCATTATAATTATAATTTTTAATCGATTAACTTTTATTGAATTACCAGTTTTCATTTGTTTAATAAGAAAATACTTTTGTTAATATACTATGAGAATAAAATTAAAAAAAAAGCATTGTTTCACCTTTGGAAATATTTAATGGGATTAACGTAAAATATTCTTGACGCTGAATTGATAAATGAATATTGACAAATTCGTATGATTTTTAGAATCGAGTAACATGCCCCGCCGTCCACCGCTCGAGTACGCCGTGTCGCACGCGCGACAGTTGGTCCGGCTGATGTCGATCGCGGGCCTAGGAGCGTGCGGCTTCGCGGTCGTAGACAATATTATTCAAAATTGACGGTGCCTGCCTCTGCTGCCACGACCGCTACTTCTACCTGCCCGAGTGTGGTGAGTGTCCTCGTTATTTATCCGGATAAAGTGCCTCATCGGCTGGGCCGGCCAACAACGAATAATCCTTCATGACACACCGCTTAAGTGCTGTGATTCATATCAAAATGCAAGAAAAAAAAAGATAAACAGGCGAAAAAAAGAAAAACTAAGCAAATGAAAAGAAAACAAAAATAAATAACGTTAAGCCAAAATTGATCTAGCCTAACCCATCCCAATTGGCCATCTAATCAACTCTCCTCTCCCGTAGCTCCCGAAAAGAATAATTGCATATAATTATAAATTAGAGAAAAAAAGACATATGACGACAGGAAAGCACATACTGAACAGCAGGATCTTTTAGGACGCGAAGACGCAACGTGGAGAAGACAATTCTGTTGAGGCAACAGCTCGAGGTCGCGTGTTCTTTCAGCTAGAGTGGTCCCTCTCCGCTGCTCAGTCAGACCTGCCAATCTGAAGCGACACAAGGAGCTAACCGAGCATCGTTTTCACGTTCACCGAGACACGCGTTATTGAGTCGCGAAGGCGAAAGGTGGAAAAAAAAAGAAGAAGATCATGGGCGAAGCGGTGCGAGCAACGTTTTGGCGGGCAAGTGGCAAAGTTTTTTGGCACGAGACACCACGCCCTGTTCTCCGTTGCCCCGCGAGTACCATCATCGAGACCCGCCTGTACTTACGGAAGGTTCGCGTGGCATTTACCGAGGCGGCTGTAACGAAGCTAAGATTGATTGTTGCTGTCGTTGGATTTGTTTTTAATTAAAACTCGCGGGGATGAAAAACGGCGCGAGGAAGCCGAGCAATAGCGAGGCGTGATCGGTTCACGTTTGTAACAATAATTACGAGAAACAACGGTAAAAGTTGACCTCGAACCAAGGAAACGATATTGTACTCTACATTAAGTGATTGTTTTTTATATGCGAAAAATATTATATGATGATATATATATAAATATATAAAAATATATATATTATACATATGATTAATGATTAAACGATGGCAAAATCGTACGATGTGTAGGCGTAAGCGCGCGTTTCATTATTAATTCAAATTGATTGTTTCGATCGAAATTGATCAACTATATGAAGTTGATTTAATTCATTGCTATTAAAGATGGAAGATGATTATCAAAACGAGGGTGGCGTTTTCTTATCGACCGCCTCTCTTTCTTTAACCGTTCTCGTCGATCGCGCTGGTCTCTACTCCTGCGAGGGAAGTTGATCGCACGCTCAACCTTATTATTCGTCCTGTGTCTGGTTTGCTTTTAAAGGCAGTGGAGCGGTGGAGCTCCCCTCGAAACGGCGTCGCCATTTCGCGTTTCGCTCGTACGTAAAAGATTATATCGCGTAATTGCAATGATGAGCAACTGTAATTTTACACACATTTGTAAAAGCATACTGTTGATTTGGTAAAATGACACAAAATTTACCGCGTTACGCTGTTTATCATTGTAATTTTGCGGGGTTTCATAGTGCTTTTTTTTGTTCAGTGCGGTATAAGTATTAAGGATCGCGAAGGCTCGATTGGTTTTTGTTGTACACTTTTTGTTGAAATTAATGGAAAGAGATACGTTCAACCTAACTGTTAATTAAGGTCCCTAGAATTTAATATAAAATCGAAAAGTTTAAGTTATTTAAATTGTTTGCGCGTTTCGATAAGTTGACATTGTGAAATTGGAGAGGTTTTGAATTGTGATATTTTGATAAGTAATCGAGCTGAGTAAATGAAAGAAACTTTTGCTCAACAAATTTGTGCTTTCAATTTCGCCGTTTTCTCGGAGCAAAGCTTGCTGAGTCCACCATCTCTTTTTCATCGATCTAACGGAATTTTCGAAGGTTGCCGAACAAAACGGGGGAAAGCAAGAACCGAACACCAAAAACGTGTGGACACCGTTGGTCTGGGCGGACCTTATAAATGTTGTACATAAGGCAATTTTTTGGTACTTTAGTACACTAGTGACACCTCGTGATATTAACTTTGTAGTGAACAAGTTGTACAAAAGATCGTTGCTTTTTCTCGAGAAAACAAACGCAGAGGTAGGGAGGATTGGATGCAAAAAAAAAGGGGCGCGGGAGGAAGGGAAGACAGATTGCTTGCTTGATCATCCGAAGTCTAGCAATGCAAAATTGTGTACAAAAGAAACTTTTTCTATATATATAGAGTTTTATGTTTATATATATATACATGTAAGCATGTGTGTATATGTATAAATATATATTGTGCGATACATATAAGATACGTGTATACATATGTGTATGCGAGAGAGGACGGCATAATCGCCCAGACCCGGCTCTCTAGCGTCGAAAGCTCGTCATTGCGTGCGAGTCCGCAGTCATGCTCGGATCAACTTGTACAGTCTCGCGATCCGGCGCAGAAGCTTCCTGTCAAGCGTTCGTATATTCATCACTGTGTGTGTGTTTACAGTCTCCAATTGTTGCTTTACAATTGGCAATTTACAATCGCAATTTCATTCATCCTCAAGTGGTCCACTTTTAGTTCGTTTTTTTAAATTTCTAATTATTAATGTATTCGTATAACGTTCTCGTTGATAACTTTAATTTTAATTATATTGTAAGCATAAGCTTAAAATTATTAATCAAATGATCTTTTTAATGATGAAATAAAGTTAATTTTTAAGAAAAATATTGAGACTTTTTTTTTTCGAATTTTTGTTTAAGAAATTCACAATTGATGTGTGGAATTCATCTTTGATTTTTATAATTTAAATTGCTATTTATTAATCATCATTTGCAGTAGGGAAAAATTCTCTGTTATGACTAATTTGCGATTGTAAAAGTATTAATCGAAATTGTAATTAATGATCTGGCGCAGAAACTGACTGCAAACTGTTCGTCTTTTCATCATCATAAGTGTCTTTGTCCAATTCTAATTGAATATCTATTGAAGATCTCTCCTCCCCCCTCCTTTAACTATTACTCCTCGGTGTTGTCCAGAGTCTTGGAAACTCCTGAGCATATCTGTAACCTTTTTCCAATTATAATGCGTTTTCCCAGTTTTCGTAAATGTTGACTTGAGATTCATTAGGGTCAGTCGTTGTAATAAGAATTGATGTTCGACAAGTCTGTCTGGTTTTCACCAAGCAGTTCTGCTGTGCTTTTGTTATCAATTAATATCTATTACATAATTGTTATGGGAAAAAGCTGAAGTTTGTTTTATATAATAAATTATGTTGAATTATATTAAAATTTCTACAGCGAGTATTTCTAAATATATGATCAAAGTTTTATTTAATTTTCATTTAATTTAACGACATTAATTCAAATAATGTGAAAAATAAAAAACCAGATGTCATTTACGAACATTAATTATGAATCATAGATCGATACTACTGATTGTTCAAAAATATTAAACAAGTATTTCGTATATAATTTATTATTGAGAATTTTATAAATTAATTTTTTTGAAATATAAAAATAAATTAAATGTTATAATTTTATGCTTTTGTAAAAATAATGTAAATCATTATTCTTTTTTTATGCATCATAATATTAATTTTAGGTTTAATCAATCGTGGTACCGATTCACAATTTACCGGTACCATTTATCTCAAGTCGACCTTGTAACAATGATTATTTTTAACTTTACTTATCATATTTTCTTACTTTTAAGTTTTGACGTATGGATTATTCTTTGTTAAATTAGCATTATTATGTATATCGTTATTTAACAAAGATGATGAGTTTAAGCTTTTCAAGTCTGTAAAATTTGACAAAGAACAAGCCATTTATACACCATTCACGTTTATGTCGCGATATTTTGTTTATGCCATTGTAAACTGATGTTTCGTATAGTTGGTCATTACGATTTGTATCTTTGTTTTATGAGTAAGTTTTTGATAAACGTCTCGATAATTTTTTTATCATTTTTATTATAATTATTATTATTTTGGTTTTTTACTGTTTAGGGCTTGCATTGTCAATCATATGTTTCCCTCTCTGTCCCCCTCTTCAAACGATCGATTGTTTATACAAATATATATCATATATAAAAACGAGAACAAAATAGCTTGAGTGTTCTAATCCTTTTATTCTTGGGCAACTCTCTTCTCGATTAGTTCAATCCACATTTTGGTTCAACACATGTTACGTGTATTATATATTAAATATAGAATTTTGTTTATTTTAAATTCATTAAGTTTTATATGAAGAATTTGTTTATTTTAATAAAAAAATTATTTGAATGAGCTTAAGTATATTATATATTATTTATATTTGAATAGTGAATATATTCTTGAAAAACTGAATATATTATGAAAAAGTGCATCATTTCGTTAAACATTATAAATAGTTTAATTATAATTAACTAATTGAAGACCAGTATTTGGTTATACTTATAAATTCATTAAGTTTTATATTTTATATATTTATATTTATACATTGCAATTTTAAATTTAAAATTTTTGTAATGTGTACAATGTATGTAGGTCTTAATTTTTTTATTTATTATTGTATTATACTGTTTAATTTTTACTGTTAAAATGTACAAATTTACAGTACGTGTAGGTACCTAAAGAAATATTTAAATTTTACTACAAACAATAATCTAGTAATAAAAAAAAACTTTTTTTACTAATTAGATAAATTATTATACATGAATTGTTCATTTACATTAATTGAAGTTTGTTTAAACGAAGTGTTTGATAATTTACGAAAACTTTAAATTAGCTATATCGATGATTTAACGTAAATTGTCATATACACTAGACCTTCACACATTTGCTTATCTTGGGGCCGGAAACTTCCACACATTTGCTTTTCATGCGCAGAATGTTACTGCGCAACTGTAATACATGATTTCATTGTTTTAAGTATTATTCATATTTGGCGGGTTTTGTGCTCTTCTCTCATTGGTCAGATTTCAGCAAATGTGTGGAAGAGAAAATAAGTGAAATGCAAATGTGTGGAAGTCGAGTGTATTTTATTTAACTAAATTAAAAAGAAATTTGCTCATACACCTAATCGGTATTCCCATGTCTAACATTGCTTGATACTTTTCTCAATCTCCTCAAACCTATGCATTCGTTTTTTTTTTCCTTTTCACCGATACGGTTCTACGTTATTTTCACGCGAATGTATGTCAGTATTCTCAAACAGTAGCTGAAGTAAAGTGTTGTGAAACTGTAGATATTCTCTGTGGCTGATGGCGCGTGTTGTTGAACGGCATCAAGAGTCACATCTTGGTACAACAAGACCCAGCTTGATTGAGTTGTTTCTCGAATTATAAATGTTGAGTAGGTACTTAAAGCGACAAATTTACCACGTGTCAAGCATTCGGTTCTACGGACTCCTGCAATTAATTAAATTGTAACAAACAAACAAAATTTAAACTAAGTCACAAACGCAAATGGACGGCAGGTGAATAAGAAACCAAGACTACAAATGGCGAGACCTCGCAATTTGGCTGGAAATTGATACGCCTGCTGGTTTGGAATGCGACGCTCGAAATTGAGCTGAAATTTTATTTTTATATATACGCCTGCATAATGCAATATAAAACTAAAAAAAGAATAAATAAAAAAAACATGAAAAAGAACAACGATGTATGACGCATAAGAATCGACTTAGGGGACCTGTTCAAACTGATCAAACTGGTTACGAGGAGTCTGAAACTGCAATTTCAGAGGGGAACTCGCAGGGTTGCAAACCCCTGCGTAGAAAATGTCGCACTCCTTTCAGTCTTGGCAAAGATAAAGTGGAAAGGACGGATGGAAGATGGAAGATCAAATGGAAGGATATTTGAATAGTTTCAGACCCCTGAAGGTAGTGCCGAATCTGCGACACGTATTAACGATTATTTGTAACGATTATGCGCGTTGATTAGACGGTGTATAGCAATGTCCACAAGTGACGAAACCAGGTGTACACGAAACACACAAACGGACACGGTTTTGCGTGCAATGTGTATACGGCATTATTACAATAATAATTGTAACGATAACGATAATGAACATAATATGTGATTTCAAATCTAAAGTTAACGATATAATCATTCGAGTGATAGCGGGGTGATCATTGTTTTTATTGTGATGCTCTTTTATGGCGTTTCGAAGAAGTATCCAGTTTAAGTGACATCCTTTTTATAATAAATAACAGAAAAAGACAAAAAAAATTAATTACGTAAAAGAAAACCGTTAGTAAATAGTTTGTTTTTGAATGATTAAAGTGCAATCATCAACCCTATTAAAAATGACATATAATACATATTAAAACATCCAAATGCGGAGACAATAACCGCCCAAAAACATATCCCCAAATACGTTTTTGGACGGTAATTGTCTCCGAAATTTGATGTTTCAATATGTATTAATATGTCATTTTTAATAGGGAACAGTTAAAATGAAAGGGGAATAAATAAGAATTGAGAGAGAAAGAGAGAGAGAGAGAGAGAGAGAGAGAGAGAGAGAGAGAGTGAGTGAGAGAGGTAGAGAGAAAGAAGTTCTGGACTAAGCTGTCGACGCATGCATTTAGCATTATTAAACAAGGGTTTTCAATATTCGACATGTAATTGTACAATAGCGAAATAACAAGGCAAACAAATTGAATATGTAAATACATCAAGTGTAAACATGACTCCTTCATTAACGGTATATATGACACAATATTTTCAATTATATGCTATTATTGAAACGTTTAGCGTTTGTGTACAATTAATGACTTAGCATACTACTTATTTTTTTTTATTTTTTATTTTGACTTTCTTCTCCCTTCTTAGCCGATTGTGCATTGGTATCGATTTGTTCGAAGAATAAATCTGTTTTTAAAAAAGCCAAGTTGGTTATTCAGCAGGAGGTTTAAGTTTTGTTTTTAATTTGGTCTCGAGTGTTTGATTCTGATTGTTTTTTTTTTATTTTGCACTTCAGTTGAGCATGAACGAGCTAGTTTCATTCAGTTGTTGAACTGATTTAGTGGATTATTTTAGCACCGTATATCTTGTTTTGTTTCTTTTAACGAGAAATGATCGAACTTGCCAACGTAAATAAGGTAAGTGAATATTTTTATTATTCCGCATACTCGATCTTCTTTTTTGGATGATAATCAATTTTGTTGACTTATAAAGGGCGTTTACAATCAGTCAACATAATTAAATTAATCAAAGAGGTGTTTTTTATTTTAAAAACTGTTTTATTAAATGTATTTTATATCGAATAATGTAAGATTTTACTTTTAAAAGAAACTTTAAATTTTAATTACACATATTTTCATTTTTTTTCTTCTTTAATTAACCTCACTTATCATTTGTTTATTTTTATTGTCGCAAGGAAATAGAGGGAAGGCTAGGTAATGAGTTATTATAATAACTGAATTATTATTTGTTGATCAGTTTTTTATTTTTCTCTTGTTATCCTGTTCTGTAATTGTAACGAATACTTCTGGATACATTTTAAGAATGCGTTTAATAATATAGTATATTTTGATGTCGGAATACAGAAATCTTAGTATATTCATAGGAAGTTAATATTTTTTAATATTTCAAAAATTAAACTAAAAATATTTCTAGAGATGGACGTACGGAATATTTTTAAATATTCTTAATTTTTATTATAGACCTTGGTACGGTCGTGTCGTGATACGGTTGTGAAGTACAAATAAAACCTCTATACATCAACTAACAAATAATTAAATAATATATCGGGAAAAACAAACATATTTGGACAAACGTATATTGCCTTTTTTATACATTATTTCATTTAATTATTATTTTGCAATAAACCCTTCAACTTCGGCATGTGGGTGGGGGGACATTTTTCGTATCTACGGTCCTGAAACGCACCCCACAGCGAGCCCTTGATGCGTTCCCTATGATCGGTAAACCGCGGCGCGGCCCGTCGATAACGCGAGCGCGCCACGACACCCACCCGCTAGATGTCGCCCGCGCGGCTTAATCGGACGGAGCAGGCGCGCTCGGACTATTTCTGTTGCTCCGTTCGTTCGTCCTGTTCCTTGGTGAGGTGTATCCGGAGCAGCGGTGGAGCGAAAGATCGATCGGCGGCTGAAAGTTGACGGCGTCGGGCGGGGCAAGAGGGCGCTTTCGTCGTCGGTCCGCCGCCAGTGCGCGTCCAGATCTCCAGATCGTCGCTGTCAAAGGAGCTGTCGTTTCTCGCGCTTCTTTCGCGAGCGTGAAGGCAATTTTTTTTAGTCGTCGCGGCGATCGAGCGCAAGGGGGAGAGGAACGTTTAATACACGGGCTTGGAAATTGGCGGACCGAGTCACGGAGGGGGGTCGCCGAAAAAGCGGGATTCAACGGCGGCGAGTACCTCGCGGAGAAAGAGAGAGAGGGGGAGAGAGAGGGAACGCGGAAAAGCGTAGTCGCGGGTGTGAAAAGCCGAGACAGGGCCCGGAGTGGAATTTATTTTATATTTCGGCCGGACGTCGCTCGCCGAGCGCAGCCAGTGTCCCCCGCACCCCCTCCACCCCCCGCGGCGAAACCCTCGTCGTGTGCGAGTAGCTCTCCCTCGAGGGACGGACGCGGGACAGGCCGTACCGGTGTTGGCCTGAATTATCGATCAAATAAGACCCTTCGATGGGAAAAAGTGGCAGGAAGTGAGGAGAAGGTCGCGCGCTTGGTTGCCGCCGTTGCTGGAGATTCGGTCAGCCCGCTCGCGACCGCCGGGGCTCGATTTCGCGTCGCCCGACACGGACCCCTAGATTCACTCCCGCGTGTATGTACGCGCCCGGAGATACCGCCGACTACCCTGGTACCTAGCACACGGAGATATCAGCGCGCTTGAAGCGTCCTGTAAGTATTGGACTGAGATGGTCTTCTTATTCTTCTTCATCTTCTTCTTTCTCGTTTTTGATTCGTGGGGGGTTTCCCAGGCCCGAGACGATCAAATGAGGTGGAATTAAGTCGAGACAACCGCGGTGCAAACCGATTAAAGTTTCATAATTCACGTCCGGACGTAACTTGATTGGTTTCGTTAATATAACTGTCTTTTCTGGGCCCTTTAAATGTAGTCCCCTGTGGAGATGAATGCTGAAAATTCCAAATTTCAACAGTTTTTCATTGTACTTTAACATTTTTCAGTATTCTTTTCCACAAGGGGTCATAAGTATCTCGACAAACGTTGATGTGATGAGGTTCTTTTTTTTTTTATCGATATTTGGTAAACGTTTTTATATTCAAAAGTTGACTGTTAATATGTACATGTTAAATTTGTCCAATTTAAGTTTGTTTAGTAACAAGTGAATGAAATATATAAATATTCGGGAAAAGGTAATAACCTAACGTGTAATACAAAGTAATTCGAGGGGCGTGGGGGGGGAGGGGTTGTTAAAAACTGACTTTTAATGACATTCCCCCCCCCCCCCCGATAACCAGGGACGTATCGTTATGTCCGATTTGATCAGACGAATCATATTATTTGATCTTGCCCTTAACCGCGCGTATGTAATCGTTATATCCCGGCGAGTCATTAATCTACTTACAGTATTCGGGTTATACGGATAAAAGAGAGAGACGTTACGATTAATTAATTGTAATTCAACAATGACCGCTTAATATTCACGTTCCTCGGTGGGTTTAAAATTAACGTTTCTGATGGTAGTACAGTATTTTAATGAAATGGACACGTTCAATGGAGGAGATAAATATTGTTAATTTGATTTATTGAAGGCACCATAGAGAGATGGTTAAATTTAATTAAAAGTTTTTGTTTATCATTATTATTATTATTAAGATTGTGATCTCGCAACATTGCGAGGAATTTATGCTCAATCAACTTCGTAGAAAACAATACGTAATCGTATTTTTACATTACATGTGCCAAAAAATTGTACATATGATTGTATAAATGGCAATTGATTTCCTATGCGAATGTAGACGTAATATGTAGAGATTTGTTTGTCCATTTGCGTTTGATACTTTACATAATTTTCATGATTTAATTTATCTCCAGGGCTTGTTAATACTTTACACTGAGAGAAATAGATAGTTAAAATAATGATCTAGATAGTTTTTCTGAATATCTGTGATAGTAAACTTTAATATCTGTGGATAGTAGAGCACACTAATATCTGGATAATTTTTCGAACTATCTGGATAGTAAATTAAACTGTCAATAAAATAATAACCTGCTAATACAAAGTATAATGAATTAAAAACCGAACTTAAGTACATAAACCTTTAAACACATCAATTAGTTCTATAAGGTTAAATGCTGTCAAACACCACTTCCACAAGAATATTTAAACAAAACACAATTAAGAAATATAATTGGAAATAGGCTAGGTACGAGTGTCGTGCGCATCATTATCGACCGCGCATCATTATCGACTGCGCGATATCGATATCGATTTACTATCTGGATACTTCATTTTACTATCTGTTTTCAACTATCTATTTCTACTATCTAGATGGTGCTTTTAACTATCTATTTCTCTCAGTGTAGTTGTTTTGAAGTGAACAGAGTACTTATACTTCTATCATATAAAGATAAAAGGAATAATATTTATTTAAAAGCTAGAAATGAAATAAAGTATATTAGAAGTAAATAAGCAGGAATATTATTTGTTACAAATAGTTTTTCGTAACATTAATAATTCTGTAATTTATTATTGATTTTATTTCAGTGAAAAATTATTTTACCGAGCTGAATCGTTGAAGGGATAATTCGGTGAATGTACTAGTCTCCAATTTGTTAGTACCACTGTATTTAAGATATACAATCTGAAAAAATTGGATTGCATCTCTGGGAAAACAGTACCACTTTAAACAGTATCTAAAAATTAACGACATTAATTACAGTTTAAAATTAATTATTGATTTTTAAAGACTATATTCTGAAATATTCTTACAGTGATATAGAAATCTTTTCCAATTCATTTATTACAAGTTGATTCATGTAAAAGTTTATGTATGTTATGTAAATATATGACAGGGAACCTTGAAATATCATGAATGTTGCAAACCAATTAGCGTTTACTTTAATTTGATTTGTCAGAATCTGTAAAACAAGTAATTCGGCGAAAAAAGTTTGTATTATTTTTATTAATAGTTTGCGTGAAATTAATAAATTGAGTGATATAAGTTTAAAATCTTCATTAGTTTAACGTAAACCAATGAAATTGTAAGTATCATCGAAATGAAATAATTCACATTAATAACAATATAATTAAGTATTACATACTGAAAACGTACTGAGGGGGAAAAAGAACAAGAAATTGATAATAGTAAAGGTATTATAAGCGCTGAATGTTGATCTGCACAATTTATAGAACCTTAAAAACGTTAAATGCAATCTTAAAATTATAAAATATTGTTTTAGATAAAGGTATTAAAAAATATTCCAGGTTAAATTATATTGCGAAAAAGATTTGTTGCTCCAGCCATTGTTGAGGAAAATGCAATATCATGCTTTCAAACATTTTGGTCCTTTTTACCACAATTTTTATTATGCTAGCGTGGTAATTTATCTTATATTGTATACATGATTGCAAATTAAGGTTCTAGCATAGCAATTTTTAATGTAATTTTTTTCAGTTTAGAGAACCACAAAAAGTTACCACATTGATGTTGCAATCGGGAACGAAGTTTCAAGTTAACTATTATATACTATAAAAGCATATTTTTGGTAATTAATACTACACTATAAATTGGAACTTACTCGAAAATATCTGCACTTTCTTTTATGATAGCTTTGATTTTATCAGTGTGTGGAAATTTCATTCCAAAAGTATGGCAGTGAGAAATGTTTTCGTTGTTGAACGTTTTCTGAATTTTAATGCTACAAACGTAAATTAACAAATTACTGCAAATAAGTAGTATTTGTTGAGTATACAATATAGAAAAAGTGCCATTATACCAATAGGGTTCGTTTCTTCTTCAACATTTTATTTTTGACAAATTTTAATGTACACGGGAAAAAATTTCCATGCTAAATTAGATTTTTTCTAAATGCAGACTTTAAAATGTTAATTGAACGGTTATCTGATGCTAAATCAGCATATGATGTTTTGAAGTTAACTTCACCTTGTGATTGGTTCGGCATCTACTTTCATGCCAAAAACGCCATATGTCAGTATTCAAAGTTGTAAGTTAAAATTTGGTTAAATAATAAAAATAATAAAAAGTCAAAAATATTTAACAGTGTATCGTGTTGTGCACGTATATGTCGTGTGACAAGAGAAAAACACTATCGTGTAACAAAAGTTTCCGTGCAATTTAAATTAATTATATTTTTTTATGTTTAAATTAATATTATTTCTTTATGTTTTTCTGTAACATTTTATTTAAACACGCAATTATAACCTTTTTTTCAGTTGCACGTCATAACCCGCGTGGAAAAAACATTGTGGCAGAGTCTATGGCATCACTGTGGCTAAGACTGTGGCATGCGGGAGGCCACAGTCTTGGCCACAATAAGCCACACATGTTGCCGCAATGGATCGACTGTGGGATGTGGCCAGGAGCCACAGTCGAGCCATAGTGGCTGACAAAGCATTTCTATATAAAAAAAAATTTACTTTATACTCACCTTGATTTGAACTCCCGATCTACAGTTTATAGGTCACATGTCTTACCACTCGGCTATTCACGACCTCTGTTGATCAGTATTACGGTTCTCAAAGACTATCAGCCTTATAGTGTAGTAGTACGAATGTCTTTGAGAACCTTAATACTGGTCAACAGAGGTAGTGAATGGCCGAGTGGTAAGACATGACTTAAGGTGAGTATAAAGTAAATTTTTTTTTATATAGAAATGCTTTGTCAGCCACTATGGCTCGACTGTGGCTCCTGGCCGCGTCCCACAGTCGATCCATTGCGGCAACATGTGTGGCTTATTGTGGCCAAGACTGTGGCCTCCCGCATGCCACAGTCTTAGCCACAGTGATGCCATAGACTCTGCCACAATGTTTTTTCCACGCGGGAAATATCTGCATTGATTATTCTAGCGTAGATCCCATGCTGATTTAGCATCGAGCTGTTTTAAATACAAACTTCAACTCGTAGCATCTAATGAAAAGTAAATTTGACATTTGGAGGCTAGCATATGAAACATAGCATTGGATCCATGCTATTTTAACAACTGAACATTTTGTTTTAGCATGGGAATTTCTCCCCGTGTACCGAGTCAGCTTGACATTGACGTAAAATATGCTGAATATGAAAATATTAAAAACAAAAAAGAAAACAAATTTTTAGATTCACCAAAATCCATATACAATTATAAGTGCCAAATGTTGTGACTGTGTACCATTTGGTTAGCTAATATTTTGAGAACAATACACCAAATATTTGAATATGCCATTTAAGAAAATTGTCTTACTCAAGAACATATATTCTAATATAAATGTGTAATAGCATGACAAGATATGGAATACTACTTCCAAGCATAATTGGTGAAGTGCTTATTATTGCAGATACGACATATCTACAAAATGTTTCTATTTGCATTTTCATCGACTTATCAAATAAATCGCTAATTATCTGATATATATGCCTCGTTATAGCCCAAATATTGTCGGATAGAGGGCCACCTGAATTGCAAAAAAAGTGAAAAATATTAGGATTATGTTTGAAAAGTAAGTTAGAATGTATGTAAGAAAAGCGCTTTGTTTAAGACTTTTTGTGCATGTACACGCAGAAAAATAAAACAATGAATATTCTCATAAAAATTTGGATTCGCACCCCAGAAGACAAATTATGAACATTCTTATGATAAATCGTGAGAGAAATACTATAATAAAGCATTTATTCTAAGAAATCTGTAAAAATTCCAATGAATTTATAGGAAAAAGTGCTTTATTTTAACATTTATTTCATATTTTATCACAATTATGTTCATAAATTGACTTCTGGGATTGGACTCCAATTTTTTTATGGTAAAATTAACTGTTTATTTTTCTGCGTGTATAACTATTGTGTGATACCAACTGAACCACTTTTCTTCATAAAATATAAGATTTTAAATATTAATTAATTCTTACTAATTAAAATAAATACTATAAATCTGTGCGCATAACCAGCAGGTATTTTTAAATATTCATAGTCCTCTTTAGATATAATTTTATGATAAGCCTGTATTCTGTTCACGAGTCTGCGTACCTTATACAATTTAATATGAATATTAATTTTTTAAGCACAGTTTATACTATCAGTTATAAAACAATAATTGATTTCAATGATAACTTTCCTATGTAGACAATCTACGTAGGAAATTATTTATAAAACTGAGTATTTTCATATACGCATTTTCGTATGAACTGTCCTTCAAAATCAAAGAAAAAAAGTGGAAAATGAATTTTCCTTTGAAAGTGGACGTACGTGATGGTAAAAAAAATTTATTTAATTTAGTCTAAATGATGAAATTTAAAATTTCATTTCAATAATCTTAAATACCGATGTCCGACGAAGTAAGTTCAAGGCACACAAGATAGACTCCATTATAAGTATAGTTATGATACTAAAATATCTTCTAATGTAAGCACGTATACCGTGTCTACGAACAAATGCTACAAATTCACTCTGCAAAAGAATAAAAGTTATAATCACAGTTTTCATCGTATATATAATCAAAACATCATCATACAATCGAAATTATCAATTCAGAAATCCGAAATTAAATGTTAACACATTTGACAATAAATTATATCCAGGCTCAGGATTTATGCCAATATTAGCCCTCTATATCTTATTAAATAGTGAATATGGAAATGATTGAAATTACCCCAAAAGGAAATTCTAATAACGAGAAAATATTCTGTGCCATACAATAAATAACAAAATAACATAATGATACAATATTGACTTGGTAAGGCCAAGATCCAACGAATCTATCTATAAACTTTCCAAGACGATGGTACTTGAAGTCACAAATTTTCATTTCAAAGGTACTTATTTTTTATACAACATTCAACACTGAAATAAGAAAAATGAATGATATTCGTGTAGAACTTTTTTTTATTTATGAAAACATTCGTAAACTT